>JBBBWG010030964.1:14561-35816 GCA_037176905.1 Azolla pinnata | reverse complement strand
CTGCCGCAGCAGACGACAGAGGACCAGAGGAACTGAAGAAGAACAGACAAGGAACAGAGGAACAGGAGAAGCAGAAGAAGAAGAAGAAGAAGAAGAAGAAGAAGAAGAAGAAGAAGCGGAAGAAGCGGAAGAAGCAGAAGAAGCGGAAGAAGAAGAAGAAGCGGAAGAAGCGGAAAGAAGAAGAAGAAGCGGAAGAAGCAGAAAGAAGAAGAAGAAAGAAGAAGAAGAAGCGGACGAAGAAGAAGAAGAAGAAAGAAGAAAAGAAGAAGCGGAAGAAGAAGAAAGAAGAAGAAGAAGCGGAAGAAGAAGAAAGGACGAAGCGATGGCCGCTCGGCGTTTGGCTCCTCTTCTCTGGAAGTCCAAAGCCCGGATCCTCCCCGAGCATTTCGTCGGTGACCTTGCCCCCTTCCCTCGTAGATCCATCACGTACATGCCCCGGCCTGGCGATGGCGCCCCCCGCCCCGTTACCCTCATCCCTGGCGATGGCATTGGGCCCCTCGTCACCGACGCCGTCGTGCAGGTCATGAAGGCCATGCACGCCCCCGTGTACTTCGAGATCTATGAGGTCAGCGGGAGGATGAACAGCGTCCCCACCGAGGTTCTCGACTCCATCAGGAAGAACAAGGTCTGCTTGAAAGGCGGCCTCGCTACCCCCGTCGGAGGCGGCGTAAGCTCCCTCAATGTCCAGATTCGGAAAGACCTCGACCTCTACGCCTCGCTCGTCCATTGCTTCAACCTCCCTGGCCTCGAATCCCGCCATCAAGATGTGGACATTGTTGTCATCAGAGAGAATACGGAAGGCGAATATTCGGGCCTTGAACATGAAGTTGTCACAGGGGTCGTCGAAAGCCTCAAGGTATACCATATCTCCTTTGCTTAGACACCACATTTATTTGTTTCTCGACAATCCCGTCAAATGTGTTATAGTAATGTTACAAGTTCCTGATCGTGCGATTGGGCACTGATCTTTTGATGTAGTTCTGGTAGTTGTTGTGGTGGTACTCAAGCATAGTCATAAATGCTAAGCTACATAGAATTGCTAACTTTCCATTCTTGTGCTTCATAATTTTCTGTCTTGGTTAACTTATACTTACACATACGAATATCTCACAATAAATTCTCATAATGAAGGAAACATGCCAAAAATTTTGCCCAATGGAAAACATCTTTATCTGAAATGGATTTTACAGTCCAAAATTTGTTCAATGCATAGATTATTTGAAGTACCCTTGGAACGTTTTGAAAATTGCAGCTTCAAAATGTAGACTTCGTGTTAAATGCGTCTGAGGTTTATAGGTTTACACATAAAAGATTGTGCTTTTTAACAACTATGAGCAGTACAACAGTTATGGTTATGTGTGTGTGAGAGAGCGATCATTACAATTATGCTGGGAGTAGTTATAAAGTAGTACTACATTTATTGTGATTTTTGTTTATATGCATACAATTATCTTGTGATGTGGTAATAGTGATGGAGCATTACATGTAACAGTGGCTTATTGTCTCCGTAATGCTGAATCCCAAAACAGTGCGTCGATACAATAATAATGTATGTTGTAAAAAGCAGTAATGTGGCCCTTAATTCAAATATATTCTTGATTATAGTTCCAAGTAAATCATAACTTATGTTTGGTGGTTGTTTGACTATGTTCAATCAAGTACTGGTGCATTAGCCATGGTAAACTGCTCGTTATACTGTGATGGGAATGCATTTATTCAGAAGTGGAATAGATTTGTCCTAAATTTTTATTTTAAGCTGGTCATGAATCGCCCAAAATTTTAAGGAGATGGGTAGTTCTCATATCTTCTTCCCATTCCTATAAATGATGGTCTATAAACCATCATATATCATCGTTTGTTACTGAAGAACACTCAATCATAGTGAAGACATATGACGAAAGAGAATGTTGGGAGTTATAATCTTATGAATTGGAGATATTCCATAGTTCTGCAATGTAAATAGAAACAACCAGGAGATAATGTGGGCCAAAGGTTAACAATTGTTAAGATCTAACTAGATAAGATTTTGATCCAGAATATTGTGTAGAAGCTTCAGTTCTATAATTTAAAGAAAGTTGCTTTTGCTAACGTTCTCAAAAACTTTTAATATTTTATTTGGCAAAGACCATTTCTAAAACGATAGGCATGAAATCCTGGTTTGTGCAATGCAGGTGCGAGTATCTGAAAGCACTCTAAAAATCACAGTATTTTCTCTGGCAAAGAGATAAAGAACTTTGCAATCTTATGTCTAGTTTATTGTTGAAGCCAGACCGGAATCTGGCTCCATGCCCGATGCATGTGTTCTAATATATCTCATATGCACACTGATATGCACACTCATAGTTTCTAGACATAATTCATATAATGTTGAAATTTCTCATGTGCGTGCCAACGTAAGTCGTTGATCATTCATTTAAGAAATGCCATTATCTCAAGCTGCTTTCTAATTTCTTCATCTTGCTAGGTGATTACAAAGTTCTGCTCTGAACGGATTGCAAAGTATGCTTTTGAGTATGCCTATCTGAACAATCGAAAGATGGTTACAGCTGTACACAAGGCAAACATCATGAAGCTAGCCGATGGGCTTTTCTTGGAATCTTGTCGGGAAGTTGCCAAAAAATATCCAGGGATAAAGTACAATGAGATGATTGTGGACAACTGTTCTATGCAGCTTGTATCACGGCCGCAGCAGTTTGATGTGATGGTACTTCTCTTGTCTGTACCATGTGTGTTTGTGTAGTGCTGTGCACTGAGTAGTCTTCCTACATGTGTCTAATTATCAGCATGTGATTTGTCAACTAATTTCTTTCTTCAAGGTGGTTGTTGGAGCCGGCATTACACAATTGTTGATTACATACTAAAAGATGCTATTATGTTCCTACTAGCATTGGCTTACAAACATTACAATATTATACATAGCTCCAATCCGAACTAACCCACACTTCGATCAATTCTTGCTCACATGAGCATTGCTGTATCCCCTATGGCTTTAGGTCTCATCAGTTAAGATCCCGGCTGTTGTGTGTGTTTGTATTTCAGTTTCAAAAGGAAATATATATATATATACACACACACACATAGCAAGAATTTAATGAGCATACTACAGTGAGCATGCTTCCATATTAAAGGTGAATAAGCATGCAACATACAACATTTGGTTTGTGAGTCTTAATTTCTTTTTGGTGGCTTGAGTTCCCTTTGATTCATGATGGTTGTCATTCTGTGGGTTGGTACCAGGTCACACCAAACTTGTATGGCAACCTAGTGGCAAACATTGCAGCCGGTATAGCTGGTGGAACTGGTGTTATGCCTGGAGGTAAGTGTTACGTATCTACGTCTAATCTGTATAGATAAAGCTAGGGGGCTGGTACATTAAGACCCTCTTAATTGTTCAGCAACCCTCATTTTTCATTTTACCCTCATTCCTTAATTGTTTCAAGGCCGTCCCCCTCATTTTTCATTCTACCCTCATTCCTTAATTTCCTCATAATCATCATCATCATCATGGGTTAGATCCTACCTAATTAATTAAAAGAGGGCGAGTAATCTTTAGACCAAAAAAAAAAAAGGGAAAAAAAAATGGGAGTAGAGTGAAAAAATGGAGAGGGGTAAACTGAACAATCAGGGGAAGTTGGCATACTGGTCTCTAAACCTACAGCAAACACATTTTTTGTTACATGGCATCTACTTTTCAGGAGTTCAAATATGTTTTGCTACTCTTTTTGCAGTTTTCATACTTTCCAGGAATTTAAATTCGTTTTGCTCCTCTTTTTGCATGCATTACATTGCGTTTGTGGGATTGGCAGGAAACGTTGGTGCAGAGCATGCTGTCTTTGAGCAGGGTGCTTCTGGTGGCAATGTAGGATCTGAGAAGCTGGTTTTACAAAAGAGAGCAAACCCTATCGCACTGCTACTATCATCTTCTATGCTTCTGAGGCACTTGCAGTTCCCTGCGTTTGCAGATAGATTGGATCAAGCTGTGATGGGTGTGATTAAAGATGGTGTTCATCGCACGAAAGATCTTGGTGGAGCTAGCTCAACCCAACAGGTAGTTGATGCAGTTATTGAGAAGTTGGGTTGACATCCGTAACTGACTTTGATGTAGATCACAAGAAGAGAGCAATTCAATTTTTTGGAGTGGTTCTGTGTAACATCATTCAAGGATACATACAAATTATATATAATGCATTTAACTGTCAAGTTTCTAATGCAGTGCTACACCGTAGAATAACTTCACTCCAATGTATAGTAGAACTTTTTGACAGGGATGATCTTCCTATCAAAATCTTCGAATAATATGATAATGGGCAACTCTCAAGCTTTTTGTGGTTGATTTATTGAAGTATTATGTCATTGTCTACAATTCTGGGGCTTGGTTATTATGATCTTGATTTGCAAAACTCATTCCAAGTGACAGAAATTATACGCAGCAAGATACTCAGTGTAAGTACTCCATTATCGTCCAGCGTGACATGAACGTTCAACAGTACAACTTTTAAAAAACCATGGTCGCAAAATTGGAAAATAAGGATCCCAAGGACCCAATTAAAGATTGTATTAGATCTGTATACCACAGGAGTTTTTTATTTTTTTTAGATTTCTTTGTCAAGATTGATTATACAAGGGTTCTACAAGAAATTTGATCGTCGAATAAATAATGAAACAACTAGCAGTTGCAACTATCGTTAGGGAAACCCACCTTGTGTTTCTACAAAATCATGCCCTG
The DNA here is from genome assembly GCA_037176905.1 of Azolla pinnata. Classification (NCBI taxonomy): domain Eukaryota; kingdom Viridiplantae; phylum Streptophyta; class Polypodiopsida; order Salviniales; family Salviniaceae; genus Azolla; species Azolla pinnata. The sequence continues at coordinate 31,090 of JBBBWG010030964.1, read as the reverse complement.
GGGTTGAGTTGGATATATTACAGCATGATTCGTGTGGCTAGCATCAACATGCTCAAGCTGCTGCATATCTCTGGACAGGTTTCAAAGGCCGCAGCTGAAGATGCCGGCTATGGCTAGCTGGCGCAGTTAAGTTACCTAAAGGCTTGTATATATCATGTTCTCTTCATAATGAACTTAAAGAGACGAGGATTTTTTATGGTCAAGGTGGTGGAACAAAGAAGGATCTTTCCTCCAAGTACAAGATTAGCTGCTCTGCCATTTCAGATGGTGTGGGGCATCTTCCTTCTGCAGTTGGCTTCATTACAATCTCACAGTTGAAAGGAGGCTCATAAGGGTCATCGATTCCAGTGAAACCTATACAATACCAGGCACATGCTCAAGATATAATACTTCATGTGTGGCGCAGTCCGAAGTCATTCCGAAGTGAAATAGAACTAAATTTTTAAAAATTCCATTTCTGCTTCATAAAATATGCCTCAATTTTTTGGTATCTACCTCTAATTTTGCCAGCCCGTGCCAGCTTATACAGACCTTTGGGATCCCTCCTCTCACATATTTGTAATGGAAAATTCATGTATACCTGAAAAAACCATATGAATTTTCAGCGATTATAGACGCCATTGTTAGATGCCACAGAACTTTTGCTTATGCTGTGATCTACAGAAAGAGAAGACGTTCAGAGTAATCCACATCTCAATGCTTCATCCAAGGATCATAAAGTAATGATTCATTCCTATTGGCCGAAGCTTAAAATCTTGAAGGGATTGCAAAGCCATCATTATATTTCTAGATGAATGGTGGCTTTTTACATTCACGGCAATAAACGTTCACATATTACATGCTCCATTGTGAAATTTAGCTCCCTGACACCCTCCCACTTTGCATATTTCACCGTTTCCAAATCATTTCACACTACCATGCCTATTTCAATGGTACAGAGTAACTATCCTTTTGATAACAATGTGCACGAGATAGGTTCATTAGAAATTTGGTTTAAGCATTTGTGGACTTAGGTAGTTACGAAGGTATTTGGGTCCTAAACGGGTGACCTCTGTATGATCTGAAATCACCAAATGCTGTAGAAATAAATTTGAAATTCAGGGATCTGTTGGACGTTGTAGTAAATAGAGAAACTTTAATAACACATACAAACCACAAATTGACTAAGAAATTGTAACCTATAAAAGAGATTGTTTACCTCAATAAACTCCCCCTCTTCCACAAGCTTGCGGCATGCATCCCTGTCCTTCCGATACGGTGAAATCAAACTGGCAATGCAGATAATCCCAGCATCAACAAAGAGCTTCGCAACCTCCCCTGGTCAGTTAAGATAGAAACAGGTCAAGGACAGAAGTCATGATGAACAAACTTACACATAGGGAGAGTGATGGAAGGATATTATCTTACCAACACGGCGAATGTTTTCTGCGCGATCCTCTGCAGAGAAACTCAAATTATTATTCAGCCCATGCCGCAGATTATCACCATCTAGTACATAGCTTAGCTTCCCCCTATCCATGAGAGCATGCTCGAATGCACATGCCAAAGTACTCTTGCCTGAAACACCACAAAGGCAATCATTAGCCTTATCCCTAGATCGCCGCCAAACTTTTCACTTTGACTTCGTGGACTGCTCCACAAGAATGAAAGTAGTCTGCATGGAGCAGAAAATTACCAACTCCTGATGCCTTTGAATGCCTAATGATACGCATCTGCTATTTGATTGCCACTAAATTTTAAACGTGACTTCATCGAGATGATTTGAATACCTGATCCACTTAGGCCAGTGATCCAAACCACGCAACCCTTTTGGCCGATTAGTTTCTGTCTTTCAGCTTTTTTGGCCATGCATGTTTGCCAAACTATGTTTGTTGATTTTCCTACAGTGGTTGCCAGTGGATATATGATACCTTCAAAATGCACGCAATTCCTTATAAATCAAGAACTGTCTTTCTTAGGTATTTCCTTTTAATGAAAAGTACCAGCTCAAACCATCAGATAAGGAGCATTAGTGTTAAATCAGCAGCGAACAAAATATAACTGAATTAAAACAACAATATTTTCTGAAGAATTAAAACAACATTCTGACTTTGTGTGTATCTATAGCAGGGGAAGCAGAGAAAACAGGCATTAACATGTGTATTAAATAGACATATACTTTTATACATGTGTGTATGCGTATAAGCTTTTAAAGAGAGCAATAAATCTACCTTACAAATCAAGCGTGGTAAAGTTCCATAATCAATTCAGAGAGTGAGTGAGAAAGATGAAACAGAAGTCTTGGTAGAGCTTGAGATGAGAATCCATCCCAGGTTGGACTTTATCTAATCTCAACACTCTCGAAAAGCATTACGGACTTCAGATCTACAGGTACCTTGAAAGCGAACCCTTCTAAAACAACTTGATATCACCATACAACTTAACAAAATAATGATTAAGGTGTTATGGAACTTTTGATCTATCAATCAACAGCTTGTAACAACCCTATAACAGCTTGGTAGTGCCTAACATTATTCAAAGGTAGCAATCTTTGTCACTTTACAACCTTTTAAGGCATAACAAACATCTGAACTATAGGCGTCTTGAAGCAACACCTTAGGATCAAGCTATGTTATGAACCTCCTAATCTATGGAATAGCTTGCCAAAATCATACAATGAAGTGGCTGGCACTTTAGAGGTGAACAAGGTAAGGTAACTCTTTAAGAGATAATAAATCTCTGATCTGTGTTGGCTTGGATGCAACTTCTACAATAAGTTAAGGTTCTCATGCTTTCACCCCATCGTGGAAGTCAGTCCTATAGTATACTGTGGAGCTTCACACAATGACTTGGCCAATAACTTAGCGATCTACCAGATAAGGTAACTCTTAAGAGACAGTATGGATCTCTATCAATGGTATAACTTGGATGCAATCTTATGATGACTTGCTAGAGCCTTTGCAATTAATGAATCAGGGAATCTGAAGGCAGCTCGACCAAGTTCATTTCTCACTCAAACTGAACGGTGTGTGTAGGCCGAATGCCAGTCTCCTCTCGCTTTTGATCAAGGAAACAGAACACGACAAGGCATGAATACAGTTAGATTTCTCGTTCGTATGGCTAAGGTATTAGGGATCTTCAAACTTTGTGCCAATTGGATCTTAAACTAGCCTGAAAGTCATTCATCTAATCAGATATGGCAAACTGGGGGAGCTAAAAGCAGTCATTTCTCACAGGAAAAAGAGCACATGTATGCATATATGATGAATATCCGTCTCCAGTTGCCTTTGATCAAGAAATCAAACATGGTAAGATATGGATCTCAGTTCCCAGATCAATGAAAAGATTAGAGCATGTGAAGCTGAACATTATTAGCATACATGTGTTTTTCTGAGAATCTTGGATATACGGCATAGTATACCTGGGATCGAGCTCACATCCTTTCTGAGAACACCATTCGAGGTGGGAGCAATTCCAAGGGCATGACTGTCCATAACTGCATTATCGCTGGTGGAGATAGTCCTCTGGATTCGGTAAGAGCGATGGCGACGCCCTTGTTTGTGAGCAGAGGAAGGAGACGGAGAAGAAGAAGAAGAAGAAGAAGAAGAAGAAGAAGAAGGAGAAGAAGAAGGAGAAGGAGAAGGAGAAGAAAGAGAAGGAGACGGAGAAGGAGACGGAGAAGGAGAAGGTTCATTTAATGGAGAAGCTTCGAAGCTGGATCGAGCGAGGGAAGTCGAGAGCTGGGGAAGACGATGAGGATGAAGGTGACGATGATGAAGACGACGGGGTTGTATCTCCGCGATTGGGAGAAAGGGGTGAGGGCGCCATAGCCGAGCGCGCTGGAGATTCTTGACGATCTGACAGTGCAAGGGCTTGGGATGAATCTGTACAAACAATGTGGATCGATGAGGGTGGGGACGGAGATGGAGATGAGCCTGCGGAGAGGGGATGCGAGCTGCAGGAGATTGCGCGAGCTGCTGCTGAGGAAGCATGGCTCGCTTCCGCTCTTCTTGTTTCTGCAGACGAAAACTGTACAACAGAAGAAGAAGAAGAAGAAGAAAGAAAGAACGAAGAAGAAGAAGAAAGAAAGAAGAAAGAAGAAGAAAGAAGAAGAAGAAGAGTATTGTATCCGTATACATATTCCTATTCCTATACATCCGTATTCGTACGCGTATACTCATGTAAGTATGCCTATGTATGTATGTGCGCGTATGTATGCGTGCGTTGCATAAGTTTTTGTACGTACGTGCGTACGTACGTACGTATGTATTTACATGTACGTTCGTACTTGCCTGTGCATGCATGTATATGGTTCTTGCATGTATGTATGCTTGCCTATGTATGTATGTGTGCGTTGCGTATGTATGCATGCGTGCACGCATGTATGTATGTGTGCGTGTGTGTTTGTGTGCATGCACGCATGCATGTGTGTGCACGCAAGCATGGATGTATGTGCGCGTGCACGCATGCATGTGTGTGCACGCAAGCATGTATGTATGTGTGCATGCATGTATGTATGTATGTATGTATGTATGTATGTTGTGTGCATGTGTGTATGCATGCACGCATGCATGTATGTGAGCCTTGCACGAGTATGTATGCATGCGTGCTTGCCTATGTATTTTGTAGCCATTGCATGAGTATGTATGCATGTGTGCATGTGTGCTTGCCTACGTATTTATGTATGTATGTAAGCATTGCATGACCATGTATGCATGTATGCATGGGTGTTTGCCTATGTGTTTATGTATTTATGTAAGCATTGCATGACCATGTGTGCATGTGTGCTTGCCTATGTATTTATGTATGTATGTAAGCATTGCATGACCATGTGGGCATGTGTGCTTGCCTATGTATTTATGCATGTATGTAAGCATTGCATGATCATGTATGCATGTGTGCATGTGTGCTTGCCTACGTATTTATGTATGTATGTAAGCATTGCATGACCATGTATGCATGTATGCATGTGTGTTTGCCTATGTATTTATGTATGTATGTAAGCATTGCATGACCATGTATGCATGTATGCATGGGTGTTTGCCTATGTGTTTATGTATGTATGTAAGCATTGCGCGACCATGTATGCATGTATGCATGTGCGTTTGCCTATTTATTTATGTATGTATGTAAGCATCGGATGAGTGCATATCATATGTATGTATGTATGGCTATGCACTTGTATTGCATGTGTATGTATGCATGTGTGCGTATACCATGTACGTATGCATGCAGGTCGGCCTCTGTACATGTATTGCACGAGTATGTACGCATGCATCCCCGTATGTATATAATACGTATGCATGTATGTGTGCATGTATGTATAGAATTTGGTGCTTGCAATGGCGAGTGCATTCATATGTACATGACGGTGTATACGTACACGTAAGTACACAAGCACGTGGCAAGGGTCTCGTATCCTCGTACCTTGTACTACTCGTATGCCCTCGGAGCTCTGCAGTAGTATGCGTAGCCTAGTACTACATCTGCTGACAATTGTTCAACACTATCCATCCAGAGCAATGCTGGTAGAGCCGGAAGTATCTATCCATAGCTGTCATAGAAAACGGATCGGGGATCTTTCCTTTATTCGGCTGCTTACCACCGCCCACAAGGGTGGCGGAGCCTGGCCCCATGCGATCAAACCGACAGATCAACATGCACAATCATCGCGTGTTATTGTCTCCTTGCTAGGAGGATCGGATCACCACTGTGCCCTGTGCCCCCGAGAGAGATCTTTCAATGTATATGGATACGATGGATGGGATGCATGTATGGGTTTGGTGGATGGATGTGCATGCACGTATGCACGTATGTAGTGGATGCATGCATGTACGCATGTATGTATGTACGCGTGCCTGTATGTACGCAATGCATGGATGGGTGCATGTAGGCATGAATGCATACATGGATGGCTTGTGTATGTATGCGCACAAGCATGTACGGATGGATCGATGCATGCATGCATGTATGAGTGGCCTATGTATGTGATGCATGTATGTTTCTCAATGGTCTATGGTGTGTGTACATGCATACGGGCGTACGGACGTATGCATATTGCGTACGGATTCCATCTGATTGACTACAGGGCTCCATGGATGCATGCATGCATGGCTACGATGCGTCTGGTGCAAGGCTTTTATTATTATTATTTCATGCACTTCCTGCCGCCATGCCACCATGATCGATCGATCGTCAAAGTCAAATTTTTTAATGCAGAATGAGATCTGCTGGTGGCCTCGTTACCCGGCAAGGCGATCAGAAGCTGGAACCACTGAATCGGGTCGCATTTTGCAGGCCCCCAGAGCTGCAAACAGATCGAGCCGCCTTTTGGTGAAGCCTGGTTGCATCGACCGATCGAATCATAGACCCAACTGTGTTATTATATGCTCAATCTTCAGCGATTGACCAAGCCACAACATACATGCATGCATAACATACATATTCATCTGTATATGTATACATATGTGCGTATAGCATCACAAACATATATATGCATACATACATGCATATTCATCTGTATACGTGTCCTTGAGTCTATGTTTCCAAAGACCTTGGGCACGAACCGATGGTGCCCATCCACCATAACCACTTCCAGACATGTGAGGAAATCAGCTAGAAAAAATAATAATAATAGTAACAAGACGAATCAAATCCGGCTTTTCCTCGATTACTTTTATTCTAGAGGGACATCGGAGTTTGTCTGTCTGTCTGTCTGTCTTTCTGGCAGTGACTAAAAAATCACCACCCCACGTTCCCAAATGTGGCCCCGATACTCCTTATGAATCGCCCATAATCTAACAGCTCCTTGCATGACCATGTAGCGTAAAACTCGCCTCAAGACAAGGACCTGTCAAGGCTTTTAAACCGTTGATCTCTGTCTGTATGCAATCGCTTGCATCTGAAAACCGTTGCAGACGCTGGCTAAAGTTATGGGCTCAAGCCATACTAGACAACCTAGAAATGAGCTCGAACGACACCGAACTGCTAAAGCCTGGCTTGATGAGTCAATCTAAACAGAAGCATTTAATCGATCAAACACACAAGGCTGAATTCGTCTTCTTAGATTCGCCTAGAATGGATAATCATGCTCTGGGCATTTCTGGTCAAGCTCGAACAAGGATAATCCTGATCTCGTGCATTTCTGGCCAGGCTCGAACAAGGATAATCCTGATCTTGTGCATTTCTGGTCAAGCTCAAACTAGACGCAACCAAACACGTTTGTTACAAACTTGAGCTTGAGCCACACCAAACTACTCTAACCCACTTGAGTCTAGCTTGTCTAGGCAAAAGCTCGATTGATTGATTGATTGATTGATTGGTCGGAATTTCATCTTTCCAGATTCGCCTGAATGGATAATCCTACTCTGGGCATTTCTGATCAGAGGCTCGAACGCCGCTTTCTGTCCCCACGGATTGGTTTCTGTCACAGAGCATGGAGACAAAAACCGCCAGGTCTCGACGATGGCGAGCTGGACCCATCGCAACTGACTTTGCCACAATATGGATGGTATGTCACTCTCGATGCTAGCTGACACTATCCAATAGCACATCACATGGGCCATGCAAGAGCCAGATCTGAGAACCCCATCTATGTCCCATTATGTCTATCCAGTATATAGACTAAGAGGTATCTCTAGAGTTCAATCCGAAGAGGATCGAGATCTCTCAGATTATCACTAAAAAAAAGCCACATGTGAAAACAACCGATGGCGGTTGTTCCACAGCCCTAGCAACGATGAACCTTTCATAATCTTTCGATCAATCCAAACACCCAACACAATTGACAAGAAAGAGTGTCGAGTTACGATTATTGGGTTTAGGGCTGAAGGGTTTAGTTTAGAGCAGCAATTTTAGTGTTGTTTAGATTGAAGCTTTTTAGTTTTCAGGTGGATTTTAGATTTGGGGTTTCAGCATATTAGGAATCAGTAAATTTTGTGCATTTCTAAAGGGATTACAGGTTTAGGGATTTAGGGTTAGGTTTAAAGGCCCAAGGTTCTATGCCTTTTCTAGTGTTCTAGGGTGTAGGATTCGGCGTTTTAGGGTTCAAGGTTTTAGGTTTTGTAGCCAGCCATGGCTTTTTTGTGAAGCATCAACAAAGAAACAATGCCTTCCTACTACAACTACTACGGGATTGATTCACGAATGCGATTATTCCATGTAATGCAAACAATCTTCTCTCTTTTGTTTTTTATTTCACAAATTTTGGAAGAAAGAATCAGCGCGGCTGTACAAATTTGGATTCGCCATGAACTAGATCAAGAGGTATACAAAAAGAATAGCAGAGAGTTTTGAGGAGCAGCAACAAAGGAACGATGCCTTCCTACTACTGCTACAAATACTGCGGGATTAATTCACAAGTGCAATTGATTCCATGTAATGCAGAAAACCTCTCTTTTGTTTTATTACTTCACAATTTTGGAAGAAAGAATCGGAGCGCTGTACAAAATCGGACTTGCCATGGATTAGATCAAGAGGTATACAAAAAGAATTGGCAGAAGGAAGGAAGGAAGAGATTTATGTATTATATGCATATATATATGTATTACATATATAAATAGATAGATAGATAGATAGATAGATAGATAGTGATGATTGATGCTTGATGATGATGATGATGATGATGATGGGCATGTCTAATTGCTGCTCCAAACTTCACGGAGTAACTGAAATCGAGAGCACATACCTGGATCTTTCACGGCATCAGCATGCCTCGAGCCATTGATGCGCAGATTGCTGTTCTGGAGAGCTGTGTTCTCCAGCAGCCATGAGATTGGCGATTCGAGCTCGTCGATCTCATCATCGCTCGTGTGGCCCTTCCTCAACACCGAGTTGCTCCGACCCAACAGCAGACCCATGGCATCCTGACCTCCGATCCACGGCTTCACCATGCTTGCTCGAGGCCGCGAATATGCTATCGGCGGCGAGACCGCGATCTGCAGCGACGCCGTTCCGTCGTCTTTATCAGCTGCAATCTGCATTCTCAACAATGCGCAGCAAGGAAATCGATCAGCTCTTTTCTACACACTCAAAAAACCATAGCTGCATGGCATATTAGACTGTGTATTCCCAGCTCCGTGGAATACGTTTTTGCCGCAATTCTAACAACGCTGGACCCCAAAATCAACATATCAACCGTTTCATGGAAATTTGCAGTCTAGGGGTTTCCAATGCTTAACTTAAGGGCTGAGGCACAGTGTAGTTAGTTCAATTATATACACCGTTTCATAGTAGACCACCTGCATTTAGGGGTTTTTGCTGCAATTCTAACAGGACCTTGCCCAAAATCAACCATTCCATGGAAATTTTCAGTTTAGGGGTTTCCAATGCTCAAGGGCTCAGTACAGTGTAGTTAGCTCCATTATATACACTGTTTCATCGTAAACCACCTGCATTTATTTAGATACATCTTTAGTTCTCTTTGTCGTCTTGTTGCAACAATTTGTGTACCCCATTACAATCATACTTAGCTACGCAGTTCACTCCTTACTGGCTTGCATCAAATGACCCTCCTGATTACTCGTTATTCTCTGCGATCAAAACAGGTGGCAAGGCCATCCACCAGACTTCACATTTCAGAGCATGACACTTTCTTAGGATTTACGGTTTGTAGTTGTTTAGCTTTAAAGCATAGAAACTGAGATGACAAAAAGATCAAAAGAGTAAAGAAATATCCTATATCAAAGATTAAGAGACTCTTTTCCGACACATCTCCACACTCATATTGTTAACACAAACCATTTGGCATGGAAATAGGGGGGGAAAAGGTTAAGGAAGAAATTTTTTTACTTCGGCATTTATGGCATCGAGCAGTTCTGATGAGACAGGATCTGGAGAGAACTCATCTGGCTGGTACTTGGAGAGAATTCTTCCAATGAAAGTTAAGGTTAATGTTGAACAGACCTGTATACAGCAAAACATAAGAGAGAATTATAAACATTTGTGTACAACATCTTCACCCCATGAAAGCATTTATCTTGAAGCAATGACAAGCACCTCTTTTCTAAGAGACCTGTCTATAAGCATGTTTTTAGGAATCATCAACAAGCCTCCCATTGCTTTCAACAAAGGGAACATTACAAATCTCCTCTCTGGTTCCTCTGATTCCTCATCAGGCATACTATTGTTTGCATCTCTGTTGATTAGATTTGAGAGCCATGATGATAAATTGGACACCTGGAAAATCACAAGAAAGGAAATGAATCGAGCAACAAAGCAACAAACTAGGTGAGTTAAATCTTACCGCATTTTTTAATTGTGCTCCAAGGCCAAAGCTCAGGCTGTCAGTTTGGATTGGGAGGACACAGGGATCTGTAATTGGATCAGAAATCGGATCGGCCGGGATGTCATCATCGCGGATGATGGCATTGAACATGGCAACATCCAACCTCACAATACATGCTTCGAGGACCTTGAATTTAAAATTTGAAGAACAAAAACTTCAGCATCTACAAGGCAAAGTCGCACACAAATTCTTGTATCTATACATTGCCTCAAAGAACCATTAAAACAGATATATCTTCACTACCCTCTTCTTCAAGGAGAAGAATAATCTTCCTGCTGACCCCAAAATGCTCTTGTTTCATAGAGATCTACAATGCTCACAGGAAGACAACTCATCATATTAACCTGGAACTACACGCCATACACCTTCCTATTCAACAAAGATCTAAGTGCACAAAATGTGATGTCGTGTTCATGTTTCAGCAGCAAAATCAACAAACATATTATGGTGTACATCCATCAATCATGCTCTAGATTTCCTTATAAGAACTCGTTTTTAACAATCATGAGGTTTCAATCCGAAAATCCTTGCCAAAATATCCTTTCTCACTACGGAAAATCCTCTACCATATTTAGAAGGAGAAGAAATCAGAAAAAGAGAGGGTGGTATAGCCAATTTTTTGGATGCTACCAAAGAGATTCCACAGTAGTTTGCATGTATGAGAGGTGGACTTACTCAGATTTCGAAAACTAAAATGGACAGACGCTTATAGTTTTAAGAAAAAGATAGTTAATATCATGCTAGACCTAAATATGTTCTATGATAAAAGATTTGCACTATGCGTGCACATGCAATTCAATTCTAACTGTGTACTCATGTGAACACGAATCAGAATGTAGCTCTGGGATACGGTATACCATTTTATTGAGCATCGGTAAACATCCACACTCTACACCAAGCCTCCGAACTGGACATAGTCTTTCATAAGCATCGAGGAATGCTTTTTTCCATATCTCCACTGAAATGCTTCCTTGTTTGATATCTTCCAGGTCGGGATTAACAGACTTTTCCCGTTTGCTAACATCCTTCACTTTTTCAAATGCATCATCTTGCTCAATATCAGATGATGCATCATCCATTGGTGGCTGCATCTTTGGTATCAAAACCTGCAAGCAATCCACACTTAATGACAATAAATGATATATACCCTAAAGAGTTTCTACAAAAGGTAATATAATAGCATAGAAGTCCATAAGATGGAGTTCCGTTGGAGCAATAGATTGAATGATTTGGGGATAGGCTTTAATCAATACGTTACTGAACAATGCCAAATCCTGTCAATCTGTATATACCATGCATTATTGAGGACAAGTACTTTAGATGAACTGATTTACTAACCGCTATGACAGTATTATATGATTGAAACTTTCAGAACTTGTTACTATCAACATTCAATTTCAACATGAAGACACAACATGAGTTGGGTATTCAGAACTTTCTTTGTTAGATACTCTTGGATGTCGATCATATATTTCATTTTTGAAAAAAGATAAAAGCACATTTATGTATTCAACTTTCATCTTACATAAAATAATTAGTAGAGCTTAAGTCATAAACCTGCCACCATATTGACTCCACCACTTTAGAGTAGACCCATCCCTCAAGCTGTTCTAAAGCAGCAAGAAATGTGTGGGGATCTCTCCAATCCCCGAGGAAAGAGTTTTCTCGATGGAGCTTTAGGTCGTTTGGTGAAGTTTCAGAATTAATTTCTGTAAATGTTATTGAAGATTGTAGCAAAGAATCAATGTTACTAGAGATGATTTCCCGCAGTACAATAATGTTAGACCACCAAAAAGTCAACCTGTAATGACAGACTCATATTAAAAGAAAAAAACAGCTGCCAATATTTTTTTTACGCCTGATACAAGCACATTTCAGACCTTGGAACATCATTACCACATGTTCTGGCAACTAGAACAAGCCCTGCCATAGTATTCCTTGCACTTCGTGCCATTGTCTCCTCAGTCCCATGCCTACATGCATACGAATACATCCTTGCAAGCCTACGTGCAGGAGCATGAAGTTTTAATGATGAGCTTCCATGTTCTGCTGTGGCTGAATACAAGGAAGCTTCTATGGCCGCAACATCCCTCAGTTCTCCTCTCAATTTCTCCACTTCCTTTTCTAGCTGCTGGACCCTGGTTTCGGCAAGTATCACCTTGTGTTTGGCATCTTGCATTTGTCGCTCATCATCCAAGTTATTAGATACTCTTACTGTTTCTTGTTTGTTAGCATGTTTGTATGTGAAAACCTTATCTTCTCCTGGCCCTGGACTCCTGGATGTCTTTACTGGGGACTTTTCTCCAGCATGCGTCTCCATCAAGGATGTCTTTAATACATTTTTTATCTCTGACTCAGTTGGCATTTTTTGTTTTTGTGTATCATCAGCTGATTTAATCATCAATTTAAATTGTTCATCTGGGCTCTCCACCTTTAGTTTTCCCAAATTTTCATATGATCTCCCCCCATCAGCATGCTGTTTGACAACCATTTTAGGCTCAAAATTTACTTTTGTAAAGCTTTCATTACTAAGTTGGCTGACTGAATGTGAAGTACCCGGCTTCATTCCAATGATACTTGGAGATTCAGCCGTCTCTCTAGCCACGTCGTTACTTTGTGCTTGGGATATTAAGCTCGCAAATTTTCCTGACTGGATCCTGCTTTCCACTTGATTACCTTGTATATGGGAAATTGTTGGCACATTATGCTCTCTGCCATTAGTTGTAGCAGGGCTTCCTTTGGCATTACCAGTCTCGCCAATGTTAGATCCATCCCCTATTGCATTAGCATTCATCGTTATTTCTTCCATGTCACGAGTGGTTCTATTTCCATTAAGAGGAGACTTAAGTGCCATGTGCCACCTGCTTGCATGAGCCAAAGGAGATCTACTTGCAACACTGAAGCGCAAATCATCCTCCCCATCACTGGCATCATCTTTGACCCTTCTTGCCAGAAAGGAGCGTTTTGGAGTGTAAGCGGTTGAAGCCGCAATCGCTGCAGCTCTTGCAGGTGAGGCTAGCGGAGATGAAATAATAGTTCTTGCCATCCAATCATCAGCTTTAGCTGGTTGCTTCTGTGACAAAGTAGATCAAACCCAGTGGTCTGAATTATCAGAATAATGATATGACAATAGTTATCACTTCCAAACAAGAATATAGCAAAAGCACATTAAAAGAGAGCTTAAAGAGAGGATACAGACAAGACAATCAAAACTCAGAGGCCCTTATGGATAACAGCTATAGTTTAGACACGGACATCTTCTTTGCACAATGTTACAGTCTAGACACAGACATCTGCTCTTTGGCATTGCTTTCACTATGTGGATAGATCCACCCACTTACGAAAAAAGCACATTGACCCTTGGTAGTATAATGTTTCCTATGGAATATACTAGCAATCTCAAGGGTAGAATATAAGCACAAAACACTTCTTGTAGGCAGGGTAGCAGTACATGACAATGGTAATCTAGACTTGGTCCGCCAATCTCCTCAAATATCATCACTAATGTAGATACTTTGATTGGGGAACGGATTAATGAAACTGAAGTGCTCCCTATAGAATGATCTAGGCCAGCAGGGGAATTGGTTTCTTCCCAAATCGGTTTGAAGAAGAGCACTAGCCTCTTCTATGTTTCTCCGGCTTATACAAATTGATTTCTAAAATTTTCTTGAAATATAAAATGAATGATAGAACGAATGCATGACTCGATTCCGTGAATGGATGTAGCAGAAAGTGTGATAATTGGACATTGATTGTTCATTCGACACTGAGATGGATAGAACAAATCAAATGTGGCTTCAAGATTGATCTTTAAAAGGCATGCATCTTCCACATTGTTAAATTGGTGAACTGAATGAATATTCCAGTTTGGCAGTTTCATGCCATGAACGACTATTCTACCATCAGTATTGAAAGTAAGTGAACTGCTTACTATCTGCTAAATCTACAGGATGAGCATCTTTGCATTGCCAAACTGATTTTGAGAAAGTGAAGTATCCTGTAAGAATCTGTCTCATCCATCCCAAGAATATATCTGTATCTTTTGGTGAGGAGATGCATCCAAACGCACACCTGATCAACCATTTATATGCAATGGAAACGAATATGTGCTCTACATGAAAGAGTAGAGAGAGATAATACTTACCTCTACCATACCTACAATGTGGCTAGCTATCTCTCATTTTTAAGAAGACATAAGGGCACAGCTTCGAGAATTACCAGTCGATTGATGCTGACATTTACTTGTCAAAACCCACATCACCCATAAATTATGCACAACAGAACCAAATGAATGAGTTAGGATGAGTGCCTGAATCATAATTTGCTTAACCTCTATTGAATCTTTCAGATCTGCTCAGTTCAACCTTCAGAATCTCAATCACAGGCTTGATGAATTACCAATCAATTGACGCTGACATTTACTTGTAAAAATCCACATCACCCATAAATTATACACAATGGAGGCAAACAAATGATTTACACTGAGCTGCATGAATCAGTGCTTACCGTCTACTAAAAATTTACAGGATGTGGTGGGTTCAACCTTCTGAATTCCCATTTTTGAGCACCAAAGAAACAGCCTCAATAATAAATGAATGCTAGTTCTCTCTTCACATGGAGATCCCTTCCATAAATCTAGCCCCTCATGATTAAGATTTTGGAAAAAAAACCGCAACAAAACTGGAAGTGCTGAAAGGAGCACACTCACCTCTTCTAAATCTACAGTTGTGGGTTTATGATCTGCAACTGGAGGTTCATTTGGACGACGACTGGAAATAGCATCCTTTAGTGCACTCTCCGATCTAGACGAGGGCAAACGAGGTGGAGCAGGAGGAGAATCTTCTTCATCATCGGTGAAGCTTTCAATCTCTTCCTCTTCCATCGAATCTTCTCTTACTCTCTTGCTTTCTCGCCCTCGAGCTCCTCTTTTTTCTTCTGCTTCTTCTTCTTCTTGATGGCGATCATAACCTGGATCGTCCTCTTCGTCATCACTCAGTAGAGATGGCTCACTGTCTCTTTGATCGTCATCGTCAATGGGTGGGGGTAGAGAAGAAGCATCAGATGCTGAGGAAGCAGCCGCAGAAATGAATCCTTCTGAAAGATTACCAGCACTAGAGCTATAGCCGCTCATCGTCTTTGATTCATCTTTCTCATGTCCTGATTCCTTGTAATGATCGATGGTGAAATGGATTCTGGGACCTTCCTTCATCGAAGCGCTAGCGAGTATCTTGTTCATCTTCTTGGAGACAGGGAGAGAAATGGAGAAGGCTTGGGGCATGGCCATGGACAGGAAAGACTCCATTTTGAGGCTAGTCTGTGCTAAAATGAGGGAATTCCTCTTACCTGGATTCGATCTCGAGTTGAGAGGCTCCGCTTCGACGAGGGAGAAGACCAATGGAAGTTCGATATCGGGCAATATCTTCCTCGCCTTTTTGGCGATCGCCCGATCGGGAGCCGTTGCGATCCGGATCGATTCATCCAACAAGATCTTCCCCGATCCATCGATGCTCTGAGGAAAGTTAGGGTTTATTACCTTGCTCTGGCCCACTGCACTATCTCCCCTGTTCCATCGCAAGACGAGCGATGGAAGCTGTGGCAGAGCTTTGGAGGAGGAGGTAGTGGTGGTGGAAGAGGAAGAAGAAGAAGGCGAAGACAATGGCGAGGAAAGGGGAGGGATTTGCGCCGGCCATGGCTTGATCTCGTGGAGATGAATGTGGAAGTCGACGAGCTGAGAAGCGATGGCGGAGGCCCGATCCTTCCTGGACCGAGATCCCAAGCCTAAGACCATGGATGGTGTGGCAAGAGCCGTGAAGGAGGGGGAGAAAGCCCTGCGCTGTTCTGCTTCTCTGAGTTCGTGATTGCGAGAAGAAGATGGAGAAGAAGATGCAGAAGAAGAAGAAGAAGAAGAAGATGATGATGATGATGATGATGAAGCAGAAGAAGAAGAAGAAGAAGAAGATGCAGAAGAACAAGAAGATGATGATGATGATGATGATGATGATGATGATGATGATGATGCAGAAGAAGATGAAGATGAAGAAGATGCAGAAGAAGAAGAAGATGAAGAAGATGATGAAGAAGATGAAGAAGACGCAGAAGAAGAAGATGAAGATGAAGAAGAAGATGAAGATGAAGAAGATGCAGAAGAAGATGAAGAAGATGAAGAAGAAGAAGATGATGATGAAGATGAAGAAGATGCAGAAGATGCAGAAGATGAAGAAGATGCAGAAGAAGAAGAAGATGCAGAAGATGCAGAAGATGAAGA
>JBBBWG010030953.1:0-38033 GCA_037176905.1 Azolla pinnata | reverse complement strand
ATCGGCAGCAGCAGCAGAAGAAGAAGAAGCCATGGATTCGTTTCGTGGGCGATTTCGATTCGTGGGCGATTTCGATTTTCAACTTCGTGGGCGATTTCAACTTCAAAGTGAAGTTTTTGTTTTTGGGCCTTGTCTCCATTTCGATTGACCAGAATCCTGGGAAAAAACAAACAGTTCTTCTTCTGTTCCAGTTCTGTTCGTTTGGACTTTGCCTGTGCTCGATCTCGATCGCTTCCGATGGGAATAAATGAGAACACGAGAGGCGAGAAGAAGCACGAAACTCTCCGATCGTCGGATTGGGGGACGTATATACGTATCTATACGCAGAAAGATGCGAGAGGTAGGAGCCATCTGTTTGAGGTCGAAGAAGCTGGGGGGATGCATCGTCGAATACGAGAAAAGAATGAATGTAGCGAGCCTCGACGAGAAGGCTAGCAAAACAGGTCCAAGCGTGCGCTGGCAGATCACAGCTTTTGGTAGACCTTACCAGCACAATCTATCGCATCAGGGAACGGAATCGCGGATAAGAAAACATCCGAAACGCGTTCGATCGTGGTATCATCGATTCGCAATGTTAACATGATCGCCGAATGCAAGCCGAGCGCTCGTTTTTCGACCCTCTTTTCCGATCGGCGCTTGCAGATGCCGGGGAACGGAATCGAACGAGGCTGGGTTCTTCCGAACAAAGCCAGAAATGTTCTTGCACTGTATCATCATCATCATCATCATCTTCTTCTTCTTCTTCTTCTTATGACACATGATGAATGACTACTGGCCCTTGTTCATGTTCATGTCCTCTTCATGGGCTCCCTCTTCCTTCATCCTCATCTTTGCTGACTAGATTCAAGAAATGTCTCTCTATCCTCCTTCCCCTGCCTCCCTCCATAGCCAAGTCCACCTCTAGAAAAGGACATGAAGTCTCCTAGCCTTCTCCATAGCTCTCCTTTCCTCCCCCTTCCTCTGTTCCCCTTGGGAGGAGTTCGATTCAGAGACGGGTACAGGTGTTCCTGACTGATCCCCAGGTCCCAGGATGGACCTCAGCTGGTCCGGAAGCCGAGAAGATTGGCAGAGCAATGGATGGGCCGTCTCTCCTCTCCTTCTTCTTCTCGCCCTCCTCCTCCTCCTCGCCCTTCACACTCTTCGAGCCCTCTCCTCCTCCTTCGCGTCCTTCTCCAGATTGGTGGCGTTTTCTTCTCCTTCATCGGCATCATCTACGTTTACTGCTACTACCACTGCCACCAGCAAGAGGTATGTATGTTTCTTAATCTCGGGTCTAATCCTTCTAATCCGTTTTCTATACCGTAACAAACGAGAGATTGAATTGGGTACCATGATTATGCTCGCTAACTTCTGATATTTTATCTTGGGAGGATTCATGGCAGCATCAGTGATGGGGTTTTTTTTTTTGGGAAGATCCGCCGATGCATAAATTCATGCGCTTCTTACACGCTTTTAAGTTATATGGCTGCACGAACGTGCATATGATATGGGTTCTCAATATGTATAATAAAATCAAGAAGGAATCAACATGGTAATAGAATCAATATGTATTTATATCATACTCCTCCTTATATGTGGCTCCTGGAGGTGTTGGTAGGTTTCATGTTATACACGCACACGCACATGCACACATGTACTAGAATTCATTGTTATTGTTATTGTGTGCTATATCGGTGGGGATATCCAACGTCGAAACATATCTCATCTAATTCTAAATCCAAGGCACGCCTGTTCTAAAAATGAGTTTTTGATCAAGCTGAATGTCGAACCTGTCGAATCTTATAGCTAATAAGTTACGCATGTGTTTGCTTCTACTTAAGCAGACCTTGTGTTTTGGTTTGATTTACAGTGGGAATGGGGATATAATGGCAGAAGATCACGCTTCTATCGTGACAGAAGCTGACCTTAAGCGACTACTTTCTGTGTTACTCGAGGAGGATGGGGCACACGTCCCTTGGACGCTAGTCGTAGATAAGCAGAATGAACGCCTCTCATATAATGCCAAACAACGAGAACCTGAGGTTTGTCATAAGAGCTTCTCTGCTCATTGATAACTGTGAAGGAACTTACTATGAAAAGAATATGGGTTTTCGTGACGAGCATGTGTGGGACTACTATATGCTATTTTGCAGGATGGGAGGCCGATGGAGTACCTTAGCACATCTATTTTCAGGGAGTGCTCTCCCGAACAGCTAAGGGACTTCTATATGGACAATGATTATCGGATGCAGTGGGATCACACTTTCAAAGGGTTCGAACAGCTGGAAGTGAATGAAGTTACTGGGCAGGAGATCGGCCGTTTTGTTAAGAGGTTCCCCTTTGTGCATCCCAGAGAGTATGTGATGGCGTGGAGGCTCTGGGAAGGAGAGGATGGGTCTTACTATTGCTTTGCTAAGGTTTGGAGTCTGTGAACGTTTTTCTTCATAGTGCATTCCATTTTGTTAACAGCATCTTTCTGGTGCGGTATAGTAGTGGGTTATGTTTTCTCACGAAGCAGATTGAGGTCTTTACACACATTTTCTGGCACTGAGAACTTAAAAGAAAGTGGCAAAACCAAGCAGGTAAGATTCTATGCACAGAATTTTAGTTAGGAAATTGAGTTCCATACCCTCAACCATTTTGGGCACTCAAATAGACTCAGGGATAATTAAGGATGAAGTGCAGATGTAATACTTAGGAGGTCGAGTCCTACATGCTTGTACTCAAGCAGACATGGGGGAGCAAAGGATTAAGACATTGATATTTAGGGGGTTGAGTACTACATCCTCAATCTTTTTTGGTACTCGAGCAGACATGGGGTAACAAGGGATGAAGTACAGATCCACAGTGAAGCTGTTTCATTCTACACCCTAGATATTTTCTGTACTAGACATGGGAGGGGGAGGATTTGAAGAGAAGAGCACCTAAACTTTCATATGGTAACATCATATGCAGTCGAAAGAGTTAATATTTTTCAACTTGACAGGCTTGTAAATAAGAGAATTTACCTTTCACGTTATATCCAGCAATGCGATCATCCTCGAGCACAGCGCGATGCATCTCATACTCGGGTTGAGCATTACATCTCTGGATGGCATATACATAAAGGTTTGCCAATAGTCTTGTGCTTTTATACTTCTCTAAATTCCAAGAACAGATCTTTCTAGTTTAAAGAATAGCGAGATTGTGTGAGCGTTTGCCATACATGCCCCGAATATATGAAGTGTTTGACGTGAAATCTTGTATTTGCTGCGACTCATATTTAGCTATTTTTCTATCATTTCGCAGTTCCAGGCAGCAACGATTGCGAGATAAAGATGTGGCATCAGGAAGATACCACATCTGTGGCAAAAATGGCGTTCTCGTGTAGAATATGGAGCTATATGTGCCTCATGGAAAAGAGCCTCCGGAACCATAGAGGAGCTCAATACAAGGGCGAATGGAATGCAGTTACATTGGCTCGGAAGGTAGCGTATGGCGTAGAATTGGAGTATTTCTGAAACAAATGAGATATGGCATATTGTATATGCACGATGTACATGCCGATTTGTATATTGGCTGATGGGTGAGCTTGCTTGCTTATTCACATTTTTTGATAATGATGCAGCTGCCTGATGGTGTTATACGGAATTCGACTGGTTCTCCAGCTCCCATCGCACCAAAACGGAGCTTGATCAGTGAAGGTAGCAAGAAACGAAGAAGCTTCTTGACGAACAAGACCAGGAAGTGGATGAGAAACAGTATTTTGGTCCTTGGAGCAGCAGCCTTTTGCACACGGGGATCTGCGCCAGTCGGCGCGAAAATAGCTGCGCTGTATGCAATCAAGAAACTTGTCCAATCGTCCTCAACAGTAAGACGTAGAGCCAAACCAGAAGCGAAAGAACAACGGTTTGCGTGTTAAAAAAAACGATGTTCTTCTTCATTTCTAGACATGGGTTGTTGCTGTAAGCAAAAATACCCGTGATTATGTATAAATATTCTGTGCATATAAAATGTATTGTGCGAAGCACACCATATATGCAGTGGCTATATATATATATATATATATTTGTTCACCTTGCACTGCGATTAAGCAGCTGTAATCTTCTTCTGATCAGTGCGAATGATATCCTGATTCTGAATGACCCGGCTTTCCTCCATAGTTACTTGACATATGAGAGTTGTAATGAAAAAATGAAGGAAATTTGGAAAACTTTGTATAAGAAATTTGAGATCTGGAAGAAAGTGAGAGAGCAGAGAATTGAAATGGAGAGGATTCAAAGGTTTTGATGAACCAACTCAATTTCAAGACCTGGTAATGTACAACATATGTACTTGTGTTTGACATGCATGGAGGGAGATCTTAGGGCATTTGTGAAATGGGCTTTTTCGTGCTTTAGGTTACATCAATCAATCTTTAATTCTCTTGAATCAATGATCAAATGAAGTTTATTCGAATACCTCACACGCCAAGCAAATGCAAACGAATCGATGGATACACCCTCCCCCAACAAAAACTATCACTTGTTGCATCAAGCTCTTTGACAAACTCCGCAAATTTGCAGACAATGGCATAAACAAGTTTACAAAATCTTGGGCTCAAACGACTCCCATTACCTCATCGTCGCAAGAACTGTGGCAAGGCTATATCCATTATCATTCTAAGGTTGGAGCAAATCATTTTTAAGCTTGCGAATAGGTCTCTAGCCAATCGGCTTAAACCTCAAGCTCATGCATCATATGCATGAAAGGCCTTACTTCACCAATTCAGCTAACGGCAAAGAATTGAATGATTTCCACGTCCAATACCATCGAAATTTCCAACGAGACGTCCGCTCTACCACTGTGTCGATCTCGATGCCCACTTGTATTTTTACCGCGTTCGAAGCGCAGAAATGTGACTCAAGAATTCACAAGTGCAAATAGTGTGTTTTTTCACAAAGAATTCACAAGAATTCACAAGTACAAATAGTTCAAAATTACACAGCAACAAAAAAAGGTCCAAATTTGAGTAGAGAGATTTGGCAGCATATTTTGCAACCTTCCTTCCTTCCTTCATGGGTTTCTTCTGTTGAAATTCTTTCTGTCACTTCAGCATCCCTCAGTCAGTCAATCAGTCCGTCCTTTATGAAGGCCCAAATCCTCGCCTGAGCTCGCCATGGATGCCCTAATTTCTGTTGCTTTGCAAGAGATAGCTGCAGAAGGCCCAGGAGGTGAAGCTACATCCCCTCCTTTCTTTTCTTTTCTTTTTTCTTCTTCTTGTATTTCTTGTCTACGCTGCTTGCTAGTTGCCCCTCACGGGCGGATGGAAGCTGAGGTCGCAATTGATTTCTTTTTGTTTTTGGGCAGGATGTGCTTTGGTAAATTTGTGGAACCGTCTCCAAAGTGCCGGCCTTTCTTCGTCGTCTCCGCCCCTCGATCCTCTTGTGAAACAGCTCCTATGGAAACTTCTTCTTTCGACTGCTTGCTTGAGCTTCGAAATACCTAATTGTGGCGCGGTCTCGTGCACCGATCTCTCCATCCAAGATTTTCAGGATGCGGAGCAAATGGACATTAAGATTATTGCGTCGGAGGATCTGCGGGAGAGCTTCCTTGGTGCATGTGACCTTCGGCACTGTGATGCAAAACTTTCACCAGTACAACGGTTGATCCTTGAACGCCTTGGGAAAGCCAGGTAACACTCAAATCTGAGTGGTGAAACAAGGTTCTATATCTCAAGTTTTCTTAGCACATGATTAACACCAGGGATCAAATTAAAAGAAGGAAATAGCCACCATGCTACGTAATTTTGATCTTATTGGCTTGCTGCCTGTACACTCTTATACTCTGCACATTTGAAAACTTAGGCAGAAACTCCTTTTTGTGTCAAATTTCCAGAGATTAAGCACAGCCTTTTCCTTCTCAATCTGTAAAATCGCTTCTTTACTGGGCAATCTTTTGCATGTATAAATTTTATTCAAAGATAGACAACAAACAATCGTATCTCATGATTCTTTTTAAGGAGTTAACCTTTTGAAGCCAGGAAGACAAGTGTTTTGACTGGAATTGAAGAACTAACATTGACAGCTGTAACCATTTTCAGATGTCATGAGCTATTATTTTATCTCTTCTTTGTATCTGTTACTGTCCATGCGTACCTGAATGCCGCCATGAAACTACTTGCGTATGTGTAAAGGGCATTTCCCAAACCAATCGTGCCACACTTTCCACCTAGAGGAAATTTCAAGACATGTCAATGTTATTCTGTTCACACTGATAGAAGAACTCTCCCTGATTGGCAATATTGTGGGAACTTGATGCAATTATGGCCAACATTGGATGGATACCGCGTTTAGCGTTCTTCCATGGCAGTTAAAATTGGGTTTATGCTGTTCACCTCAACACTATTTACTGTCTGGATGTATTGTTTACTTTGTCACAAAGAAATTGAGCGTACATCCATGCATTATTGGTTAATGGCTAGATGATCTACCTATACATGACTGATTTACTGCCTAAAAACACATGATATTAGTAAGCATAGTGTCATTTGGAGGCCGGAGCAGTCCTTTTGAATGTGATGTTGTGGTTGACGGGCCATGGGGCTCTACACCAGAATTCTTTTCAGGTTATTGTTGAGGTAAAAGTAGCTAAGGAAACTGTCCATTTTATATTTATGGAAATTACAGTGTTTCATAAAGGCTCATAATGGAAGAGGACGTGGCCTTATGAATCTTAGGCTATTTGCAAGTTTCTTTGTGGGCCAATTGTTTGACCTGTATCTATGAAAGTTCTTTGCATGTTGCTTTCATTGCAAGCTGAAGCATTTCACATGCAGGGGCAATGGAGTTACACAGTACCAGATTGGTAAAGAATTTGGCATCAGTGGCAATAAACTTTTTTATATAATAAAAAGTTTGGAAACACGAGGTTTAGTAGTGAGGCAATCTTCAATATATAGGGGTGAACGCCCTATCGCCACAAATCTTGTCCACTTGAAAAGATTTGCCAAAGACATGAAACTTGGATTTCAGCAAAGATTTGATATTCAGAATTCTTCCATAGCCACTCTGGATCATGATTCTGGTATTATTGTTACTGAAGGAGAATCAAACCAAGTCTGTAATGTGAAAGATGTTCTCATAAACGATGACTTGCCTGCATTAAAATCAATTTGCAAGAAATTGGAGGAGACCGACAATAAGGTGCTAGTAATTTCAGATCTTAAAGTGAGCTTGGGGTATCGCTACACATCTGGGCATCGTGCATGGCGAAGGGTAATACTCGGTGCATTATTTCATCATGAGCTAGTTTATGACCATAAATCACTAATAAATCCTTACGTTTTTTGCAGATACTTGGAAGGTTGGTTGCAGCCGGTATGGTCGAGACCTTTGATGCAAAAGTAGAGAACAAGGTATTACTTTCTTTATTTTGTATTTAATAAAGTTTGTTTCGTGGTTTATACCTTTTGTGTTCAGATTTCTCCATTTTCTTGTGCAGGTTCTACCATGTATACGCCTTTTGAAGCCCTTTGATCCAAAATCATTTGCTTCAAAAACTAATGCTGTGAATGCTGATGACGTGGGTTTAGAATCACATCCCAAAGGCACAAAGCGTGGACAGATTACAGAGCAGGTGGTTGAACTTTCAATGAACCGCCAAATTTATGATAGCATCAAGCAAGGAGGATCAGATGGAGTTGCAGTTACTGAGGTGGATTTAGGATATACCAAGCATGACATTTCAATGCAATTCATACAATTCTAGTTAATAAAAATTTGGTGTTTCATCACAGATTTTCAGTCGTCTCGGTATCAGTAACAGGAAAAATTATTTTCGGTTGACTGACATGATTCCAAATCATGGCTTGCGTTTGCAAGTGGAAAACCACAAACGATCTACCCAATACCGGGTATGGGCCCCGGAAGACTGCAGCGATCCTCCAGTCGATGCTGATTGCAGTGAAGAAAATGCACACAAGCAAGGGCCAGAGATGCCATTTATGAGGAAATGTAAAACAGAAGCAGTCATACCTATGTCTGATGATCGTCAACTATTTCCAGAAAATATGTGGTCTACTGATGGGTCTGATAAACTAGTCGATGATAAATCTCTAGTGATGGGATTAGATTTAGTTCCTTATACTGAGTTGGATACATCAGCAGGAGATGGGGACTCTCCAGTACCTATCAGGTTTTCAGGTCTTGGGGGAAATCATGATTCCTTGCCTATTGCCTTTTCGAAATGTAATCAACGAACTGTGGCACTGTCAACTGCACATACACAACGGGAAATATGGATTATGGAAAGGCTGGAGGTGAGTGCGGTCAATGTTTCATTGTAAATGAATAAACGTCCCACCTCTAGGAGATTGCTGCATGGCATCAGATATTTTATTAGGGAATTCAGATCATATTTTCTAATAGCTATGTCTATAGCGTACCTTGACAAAGTAGTACC
Source organism: Azolla pinnata (assembly GCA_037176905.1). Classification (NCBI taxonomy): domain Eukaryota; kingdom Viridiplantae; phylum Streptophyta; class Polypodiopsida; order Salviniales; family Salviniaceae; genus Azolla; species Azolla pinnata. The sequence goes on along the minus strand of JBBBWG010030953.1, from coordinate 29,633 downwards.
TGGAGTTCTCCAGAAAATAGAATTTATTGAAATAAAATATCCACTTATTATGTAATGAGTATTCAGCCTCTAGTTTGTTTCTATTATCAATTGAAAGAATATGATCTATTAGGTATTCAAGACACTGAGTTCCTTCCATTTGTTATCTTAAAACAGAAGGAGAAGTTTATCCTGCGAAGTGAACTGCATAAGTGGTTGGAAGAGCTTGAGGATCGGAAAAACACGATTCTTGACAGGAAGACTGTAGTACGTAACTTGCAGAAACTACAGAGAGAAGGGCGTTGCAAATGTATGCTAGTGAGCCTCCCTGGTGTGTCAAACTATGGACAAATTCGCACAGTGGATGTAGTGCTTTTGCCATCTATCGATATATCGCCAGATATGATGACTGAAATTTATGAGCGTCAACGGGCTTTTGACATGCTAGTTCGCCACCAGAGCTCAAGCCGTTGGAGAAAACCAAAGATGGATGAAAATATTCCCACTTTGAATGGGGTGCAGAGAATGCCCAAACCTGAAATTGTGGACAAAGGAGATACCTTACAAGATAATGGTTTCATTTCTGCAAAGCTTGTCCGGTGTCGGATGCTTCATCAGTTTTTGTGGCTCTATACTTCTGGGTTAACTGATGAAAATGCTCATTTGGAGGAAAGCGATGCATTAAATGGTGGTGGGGATAGTTTTTCATTGCTTGTTGCAGTACAGTCCATGCCATTGGAACTCTTCTTACAGGTCATTGGTTCAGCCAAACACATAAAAGGGCTTGCTGAGCGCTGCAGACGTGGAATGAGATTGTCAGACCTACCTCGGAAGGAATCTGAAGCATTGCTAGATTTAAATGCGAGTGGGCGTCTTGCTTGGCTTGTAGATATCCTTCGACGATTGAAGGTAGCTGATATATGGCATTATATATAATATCCATATTTTGTAGTTGTAGACACTTTCACTATCTTTTGATGTGCTAAAATATTATATACTTTCTTTCAAGTTGCTTAGGATTGTTATGATACCCTCTGTTATCAGAGATCACGTACATGAGTCTCCACAAGCTGGGGTAGCCTATGCATTAGAGTTGAACCCATACATTGATGAACCGGCTGTTGATCCCCCTTCATCAATATCTGCACATGTTTTGAATCTTGGACCTTCTCCTAGACATTATTTTAAACTCTTATCAAAGGCGAACTTGGAAGAGTATTGGAAGAGTTTAGAGTATTTCTATCGTGGATCACAATCTAAAATTGCAAGGCGTATTTTTCCAGGTTCAACAGTACCAGAGGTATTGTAAGACTAGTTTGTATGAATCAGAATAAGTGACTTCTCCCCACTTGTTTTTTTTAATTTTTTTAATGATTCATTGTGTTTTTACTATTTGAATAAGCTCTTTGGTGCTCGATCATGGTCATCCTTAAGAGTTATGAGCATGGAGCAACGGACGAAGCTTCATGAACGGATTGGATTACATGACAACAGGCGGCTTCCATATGAAGAATGTGTGAGAATCGCTCGGGAACTAAATCTCGCGCTTGATCAGGTTATGAAGTTTTTGGTTGAATGAATTTTAGGTAGCTGCTTTGCTTCAAATAGATTGACTGAGAACAAACCTTAATCCTTGAGGCTGTCATTATATTCTCTGAATGTTAGTCTGAATTTATCTGCTGTTTCATAATGTGATGATGAAGCAAACATCTCCTGTAGATCTATGTAAAGCAGATCTTGATGTCTTCATTTTGAAAACGAAAATCATGATATGCCACTTCTTATAATATTTTGTGGTGAATTCCCTGCATGCTAATGTCACTTCAATCAAACCTAAATGATAGACTATTTCATTACCTAGCATTCAGCTTAAGGTAAATTGTTCTCAATCCTAGTGAATAACGAGTGAAAAAAACTTTGATTCATTACTTTCCAGATCTGCTAGTATATCCTGCCTTCATACTCCCCAATGAATGTTTAATTTGCCTCTTAATCTAGAACATGAGTTCAATTCTAGAAGTCTAGGCATGGTTGATATAATCTGAATTGATAGGATAAATACATCTCTAGTGAAACGGATTCAGTCTGTGAATTAGAATTAAACACGGTGACTTGCACTGGCAGGTTTTGGGGGTTTCATATGAGAAGAATCAAAGAATTAAGCAACAGGAAAATCAACCTTCCAAAGATGATTCCTTGAACTCGTCACAGATAAACATGGCTTTGGGGCCTAGAAACATTTCAAAGAAATGTTCGTCATTGACAGATGGTAATACTGAGTCTGTTAGGCTAGAGATTACCAAAAGGCATTATGAAGAACATCAGTCTGTTGAAGGAAGCAAGGAATCTGGTTCAGCTGGGAGGATTATGGATCCAGAAAATCCTGCAGATATGGATGATTTTAAGGAAGATACACGACCAAATTCTGTGCCAAATATTGTGCTAAAAAAATTTCGGCCTTTCCGGAAAAAGAAGTATATGTGGACAGATGCAGCAGACAGGTGAGTTACCCAAAATATTGAAAATGAGCAGGTTATGCCCCGTTTTATACTATTGAGAAATATCCCTTTCTTTCTTTTCTAGAGTCCTTGTTGCATGCTATACAAGACAAAGAGCAATTTTAGGTGCTAGATACAATCGTGTGGAATGGAATACAATACCAGGGTTACCAGCACCCCCCAAAACATGTAGCAGGAGAAGTGTTATCCTAAAGATGATTCCTGCTGTTCGGAAGGCTATGATGGCACTCTCTAATCTCCTTGCAACACGGTACACAAAATATCTTCGCTCTCATGCAGATGGTCAGGGATCAGGCAATGACTCATACAATTCTACTGGTGAAGAGAATTTGCAAATGGGATGTAAAGTTTATGCCTGGGACGATTTTGAGGATCCATCACTTTCTGCTGCAATTAATCATATTATTCGGTGCAAGAATGCAGCACGATCAACCTCTTTGAAGAAAAATTTGGATATTTCTTCCCTAAGTCTAAGGAGCTCACAAGTTGGCCCGCAAACCTTTCCAAATATGATAGGCCTGCATAGGTTTGAGACAAGTGATGTGAGTGTTTCTATTCCAGCAACAGACAATGACCTTGGCGTGAGTGCCTTGCAAGCATCAGATGAATCAATAGCAGGGAAGCTAGCCAATGCATATACTTATGCCAGTGCAAAAAGCTCCATTACTGCTAGAAGTAGACCCAATCGGTTTAACGTTCGGAAGAAAATGCAGAGGCCCATCATGTTGAAGGAATTCGGGAGTGATGAGAAGGTACAAAATTCTATAGGTGCAGCAATGGCTGTAGAACTGATAAAATTAGTTTTTCTGAACTCAGCTGTTGAATCAGAAGTGTCACAAGTTCTAGTGGATGCATTGCGTCGGTGTAAGGAGGCTGATGTTTTCACGGCGTTCAATTTTCTTAAGAGCCAGTCTATGGTGGTATGTTTTCCAATTTTATTGTTCAAGATTAAATTGTTTTCCTGTAAACTACAAAATATAGACATGGAATCATCAATATAATTCCTGTACATTTCCATTTCTTTATCCTGAGGTAATTGTGTATGTGTAGGCTGTTGGGGACCAATGCCACGCTTTCGTGCTCTCTCCAAAATTCTATCAAAATTCAGCTTCATCTCCTTTTTCTCTTGCCACTAGCTATGATTCCAAATCATTTGAGATGTGGTTCAGAAATATGAAGACACATTTAGATGAAGACTGGGTGACATTGGACCCTGAACCACAGTGGGGTGAGCTGTTTTATCTTTTTTCTAGTGTATTATCTGGTCAACTTTCCATTGAACCATTTTTACCGCAAAAGGGTATTGGTGAGAAAGATCAAGATGAAACCACTCGGAAACGTAAGAGGGATTTATTCACATCGGAGGATACACAAGCAGCAAAGATTAGGACTGGTTCTGCATGTGAGGAGGGTGGCTTTGGTCAGAGAAGAGAGAGAGGTTTTCCAGGCATTGAAGTGAAAGCTCACTCTGCAGTAATGTCTCTTGAAAGTATGCTTACAATGGATCCAAGCAATGTTTCTCTCTTAGAGTCTTATAACTTTTCATCACCACCTCCACAAGGTTCTGACCCGGTTGATGCTCTGGAGAGCTCTGAGCTAGTGCAACAGAAGAGTTTGAATCCAAGCAATCTTGATTTTGCTAATCCAATAACAGCTGATAAACAACATATGTTGGAATGGTCTCGATTAGAAGGTTTAGATCAGCATTCTATTGACCTTTATGACACACATGAAGCACGTATGCTGGAACAAGTTCATGCGGCCGTTTCAAATGTTGGCGAAGAGGGGATAAGGATTGGTGATAAAATAGAAATAAATGGAGATGAAGGTAAATGCTTATCATTTTTCTCTAAGTTTGTTGTCTTGATTACTGTGTTGGTTAATCTCCTTTACTGATAATAGTTTACTTCTGAAGCTCTTCCCTTCACTATATTTATTGCTTTTGGCTAAGGTGCCCACTATCCTGTACAAACCTATGTAGAACATGTATAACTTTTCTCTTTAGTAAATATATGATAGTCATGCAGTCAAGTATGATTACTATTAAATGCTCCTAGGGTAAGAGGAAAACTTGTTCTGCTAGATGATATGTATGATGGTATAGCTTAATTGATCACTTATCTGTAGAACCAAACTCTGGTCCAAGAAATAAATTGCACAATAAGGTAATTGTATGAGTGAATATTATACTCATTTGTTATGTATGTTAGTCTAGTCTAGATATGCAGATATCTGTTCACAAATGTATGGGGGTTTTTCTTGACACTGAAATTATGACCGCAAGAGCTCATCATGCTTCTTATAGAAAATGTGTTGATTTTTTTATTCTGAAGATGTATATTGTAACAACAAAATACTTCTTTCAGGTAAGGTGACGATTGAAATCACAGAATCTCATGCACGAAAACTACAGTGTCGTGGACTTGCAAGAGAGGTAAGACCTGCTGATCTGAGGCCTTTGTTTTTTATTTCAATGCCTCTTTTACGTTTTAACCGCTTGAACTCATTTGAATTCAAGTGAAAGCTGCCCCACAAATTCAAGGTCAGGTAAAAGATGTAGGAAACATGAAACCTGCTAGTTTAGACAAGTCATGGTTGTGACGTTTGCTGAATGCTTAGAAGCTTTTTGGATCCATGCAACCATTTGCATTGATATGGTAAGTCTAAACGTCCAAACTTCCTCTTCCAGAGGCCTTCGAAAAAATTGGCAGGAGAAGGGATGAAAACTTGACATATGACTGCCTGAGAGCCATAAAAAATAGGGGTACGTCATATTGCATCTTGAATAAATATGGGCATACCAATGTCCTGAAACGCTTTTCTAATGGTAGCACAATGTCTCTTAGTGCCATGTAAAGATTGGGTGTAGAATGGACGTTTAGTATCTTCTTGAACTCTCCAGTGAAACGGAATCCCAAGTTAGTACATGAAAAAGTAGTTTCCGACATGGGAACCAACTGTGTTGCTTGCTATCATGGCATAGAAATGGAAGTTTGTAGAGAAACAAGAATTCTAACTAGCCAGTTGGTGAAGTCTTAATCGCCCTTCTTTTCTTGTTTTCAGGTGATGGCGTTTGATCATGTGCGAATTGTGTCTGCACCAAACTATGAAAGATACTTCCTCCATATGCCAAAATCAGGTTTCTTTGCTGGAAGGAGAATTTATTTGGAATATATTATTAGGTATTTACCACTACAAAATGTTTTTTGTCCAGGGAAGCTTTCAGATGACCCGGTAGAAATTGTACCAATTCTACCATGGCTAGAAGCAGATGGTAAAGAGAACTTTAACATGCGAGCCGCCCTGAATCGAAGGATAATGGGAATTGTGATGCTCCACCCTGGTATTCTGGAGGTGGGTCAAGTTTATTCAACACTCCATTGGCACTGTGTTTAAAATGTTACAGCAGATAAACTGCAAAAGTCATATGCTAGTCCATAGAGCCAAAAATTAAATATTTTCATTTTGGAAGAGGTGCATATGGAAGTTTAAACCTCTTCGTCGTTCACTGTTTACAGGATTCTATTGTTGAGCAAGTGGACGTGCTTAACCCAACGGTTGGTTTGACTACTGTTAACATATATATGAAAATTAGAATGACTTAAAAATATGAACATGTGCATAGTAGGAATTAATATTGCCAACTAGAAAATATTAAGCAAGTTGTGTGCAAAATTATTAAATATATATACCATGCAAATGCAACAGGTATGTAACCTGATGAAGGTTTCTTGTTCTCTTTTTTCTGTCAGAGCTGCCAAAAACTACTTCAGTTACTGGTATTAGATGGCCACTTGTTTGTCCGAACAAGAGAAGAGTACGATTCTGTAGAACCCCCGTGTCTTGTTCAGAAGATGCTTCCAGAGAGAGTCAGCAAAAGAAAGCTCGTCCATAGAAGACATTATTTTGCTAACCCAACAAGCAGCTCATTATTGTAGCACGTTAGGTTTCTGTGGAACCTCTTGAAGCTGGTACAGTATTCTCTTTATCAAGTTAGTAGCCCTCTTGTTGTAGCATAATCTCCTTTCAATGTGGTTTACGCATTCTTGTATATTCTGGAGCCTCTACATGTTTTTAGACTTCAGCCTGTATCACAATCATGTGTTGTATCTATCCTCTGTATCAAGGAGCATAATAGAATGCTGAATCAAACCCTATCTAACACACCCTCTACCACCATGAGAACAGCAAAGATAAGTTTGCAAGAACCAAGATTTTCCCTTGTTGCAGCACAAGCATTTTTTGAAATCTTGTTGCAAGGTAAAGGTAGATTATATATATATATGATTTCATTCTGTATGTTGATGGTAGCTTCTGTCTTTGACCTTTGATTCAACTTACGCATGTAAGCCTTACACAAGAATGATGAAATCGAATTCCATCATCATCTGTGAGGTATATTTGAAGGATTTCTTTTTAAGGTCATCTGTACTGAAATAGCAGAGGATTGCCATTTCTTCGACTTATGAGAACCAATATGCCTTAAGACATTTAACTAGGTCTGTAACATGTGTATAAAATACACAAGAATGCTGAACTTGGAATCTGTAAAGCTGCATTCATGGAGCTACATTCAGGTGGCGCTGCTCAAGGTCGGAATGAAAGCAGCACTCGGGGTTTCTGTCGTTGATCTTCTGATGGATTGGTATGACATCTGCCTTTCATTTTATCAACTAGATCATGTAGATATATGCCGGCCTGTGTGCAAGGACAGGAAGATACAATTTAGCTTTTTAGCCAAGGCAGATAGATACATATCATAAGACTTTTTGCCTTTGATGATTCATTCACTGTTTTGAATTTGCAGGGCGGGCTCTTTTCAGCTGGTAAGCTCACGTTGCAATGAGCTGCTTGAGCTACTTCTGATCTTCTTCATCCTGCAGTAAAAAACAGATGGGTTTGTTTGGAGATGGCATCAGAGTGGGGTGTAGATAGATAGATAAGACTGTATGTACATTGTTGATCCACCATGAATCCTTTTCATCACGCTTTGCTTCTCCTCTGCATGCATGCATACTTCTGCTCTTCTTCATCCTGGAGTTGGAAAAGAAGATTGGGTTTAGTTTGGAGATATAGCATCTGTATTCTGTTGATCCACCATGAATCCTTTCACCACTCTTTTGCTTCTCCACTGCCATGCATGCATACTTCTGATCTTCTTCATCCTGCAGGGAAAGAAAAAAAAGATTGGGTTTTGTTTGGAGATATAGCATCTGTATTCTGTTGAGATCCACCATGAATCCTTCCCCAATCACATCATCCATTCCTGGCACCCTTCCTTCTCCCTGCTTCCACCTCTGATGCACCGCCTTCCTTCCCTTCCCTTCCCCTCCCCTCTGCTCTTCTGTTTTTCTTCTCCCTCACCGCACCATGGCCCGAATTCCTGCTCCTCTTTTATACATGCTACTGGAAAAAGCTGCATTTTCCTCTCACTGCTTCGTTGCCTGCTCTTTCTTCTCCACTGTTTTTGCAGGCTGCAGTCGGAGCTCATGGCGTTGATGGTAAGCACGCATCCGATCTTTGACCTCTTATCAGCATTCTGCAAACCCAAGTATGATGTGTAGCAGGGATGGCGGATCGGTTCAGGAAAGCGCTTCTTTTTGGGTTTTTCAGACGAAAGGAGACCCGGGCATCTCTGCATTCCCGGAAGGAGGCAACATATTCTCATGGGTGGGGACGATCCGAGGGAGCGCAGGGACTGTAGATGAGGGGCTGTCTTACAAGCTCGCCATGAAATTCCCGACAGATTATCCCTTCAAGCCGCCTTCCGCCAGGTTCGAATCGCCTTTTGCTTCCATCCCAATGTCGATCCACACGGCAACATCTGCCGCGAACATTCTGCAGGTCGGGTGATCAATTCATCCCTTTTGTGATCAAAAGAAATATATCCACGATTTCATCGTACATACGCACTCTATTGCCTGACAAACGCTACTGTCTGTCTTTGTTGTTTTATCTCCTTATCGGAATTGTTGCAAAGAACAGAAGATCGGACAGTGATGCTGAGGCATGACAAAGAAGGCGGAGGGCGATGGATGGAATGAGCTAGCAGTGGAATAGCTATTAATTTTGGAATATCATTCTGTTTGGTGGAAGAAAAAAGGCATAGATGTATATATGCATGGATCTGGAGAGGAAATGGTCTATGGTGGTTCACACATCAAGTTGCAGCACAATGCTGCATAGTGTACATTCATAGTAGATTCATCTTGTTGTAATGCTTCTTGTGGCACACAAGATGAATACTTCTTGTGGCATGATTGTCACACCAAAGTGATCTGGGTGTAAACAAATCAATCAAAAACTATTATATATATTCCCATGAATGAAAGGTTTCAATTTGCATTTTTTTGGCTCACTATTTTGATATGCTTTCTCCTTCTCTCTCCGTTACTGCATTCTGTCAAATCCCATGTGCGTTTTTGAAATGTGGAAACTCTCTTCAAATTTTCCAGCAGCTACAGAATTTGAAGAAGAACGTGCAATTTCCTGGTTTTGGCAAAAAGCAGCGACGAATCTCTCGTTTGTAGCCACATTTCTCCCCCCTCTTTTTGTCTTTTGTACGCTCAATGTGGTTTTTTTTGTGCAACGGAATGAACCAAAATCTCTCTTCTTTTGTAGTCAAATTTCTCCGGTCTTTTCATTTTCAGTGCTTACGCTCAATTCAGTTTTTTCTGGAATGGTAAAAGAAGAGCGAGAGAGCATACGAAACTTGGAAAGGAGAAACAAACCATGTCTTCTGAAATGGAAGGGAGATGTAGATATGTATGTGTAGGACTGCAGAAACCCTAACCCTAGAACACCCCCCTCTCCCCATCAAATGAACCTGAACCCTAAAATCCGGAACCCTAAAACCCAGGTCCTCATGGGAAGAAGGAAGGGACTGGGAGATTGTCCGGACTTGTGTGGACATGGCATGAGATGGACGGTCGTGATTGAAGGAAGCAGCAGAGCAAACATGAGGAAGGGGCTAGCCTCCCCTGTTTCTGAGCAGCCACAGCTTTAGCAGCAGCTACCTCCACCATTGCTCAGCTCTCGGTAAGTCTCTCTCTCTCTCTCGCTCTCCCTCCCTCCTTTGTCTCTGCTTCTTGGGGTCACGGTTCTGACTATCCATGGTTGTTGCTGCAAGTTGTTTTTTCATCCTTCTGTATCTCTTGACCTTTCCTTCGCGTTAGGATTTTGCTTTGTCTCCATTCTTATCAGGGATCTCTTCCTTCAGGGCTTGCGTACATCCCTGACCTTGTCTTCAATTCAGGATTTGCTTATCCCACTCTTTAGCAGGGTCTTCCTTAAGGTCGAGCCTGAAATCTTCTTTGGTTACTGGCCTCATGATGAATTCAGTGCACAGATGTGTTGGGCAATGCACACCCCCATGATGACCTTGTCTTCAATTCAGGATGTGCTTATCCCACTCTTTAGCAGGGTCTTCCTTAAGGTCGAGCCTGATCTTCTTTGGTTACTGGCCTCATGATGAGTTCAGTGCACAGATGTGTTGGGCAATGCAAACCCCATGAGGCCTCTGTATGTGGCGGAGGCGCTGTGCATTCATACAACAGATGCTCTGGTTTGTTAATCCAAGTCCTACAGATCCCGAAACTTTCCTTGGTTCATTTTCAGTTGAGAGCGATTTGGTTTAAAATGCACTTCCGTTGTTCTTATGCTCATTGAATCGAAGCTGCTAATTTTAACATCCATGACAGTGAGTGAAGCTAGTTGCTGGAAAGATGGTCAAGGGTCCTGGCGTTTTCTCTGAAATTGGAAAGAAAGCAAGAGGTACTCATGCTTCTTTGTCTATTTTAGTTTTATCGCGCTTCAATCCATGGCTAACAGAACTCTTCTCCTGATCTGTCAGATACACTATATAAAGATTATTCCTACGACCACAAGTTCAGCCTCACGACCAACACATTGTCTGGCTTGGTAGTTTCTATGCTGGCCTTGAATGCTTGATAGTCGGATTGGAAGGGCGTGCATTAAAAGTACCTATTAAGTGAAGCAGAAAACTTTTTAAACCCAACTGTTATAGATTTGTATTGAAAAGGATAATTAAGATGAAACTTTCTAGTTTTGATTTGGCAGAGGGGATTATTTATTCTTATTTTAATTGTGTGATTTAGTTGGGGGCTCATTTTCAATACAGGTGCATGATGCGATAGGGAAGCTGATTTTGAAATTTTTACTGTTTAGCAGTCCAAAAGAAGTATTCAGATCGATACTTTATTCTGCAGGCTTTTACCTCATCTGGGAGCAGAAAGGATGAAGCCTTTTTGGGGGATGCTACGGTTCAGTTCAAGAAGGATAATTTCACCACCGACGTGAAAGTTGATACAAAATCTAGTGTAAATTCGATTTTCATGCCATTGACAGTGTTGAGAACTCCTTGAATTAGCTTTGTAATCATCCAAGGAGGCCTTACCAACCATTCTGGTACTTTGCAGATTTTTGCAACTGTCACTGTTGATGAGCCTACACCTGGCTTGAAGGTTGTTCTGAACTTCACTGTACCTGATCAAAAGTCAGGCAAGGTAGAACGAATGTGGACTTGACTTCGTTGCATTTAAAATATGATTGGTATCATCTAAAGTGAATATTCACACATTTTGTTTTCTTGTTCCACAGCTTGAAGTGCAATATAAGCATGGCTATGCTGGAGTGAGTACCAGTTTAGGTTTAACTCCCTCGCCTATTATGGAGTTCTCTACAGTTCTTGGATCAGATGAAATAGGCCTTGGAGGGGAGGTTGGTTTTGATAGTTCGACTGGTAATCCTACCAAGTACAATGCAGCATTGAGCTACACAAAGCCGGATTTTACTGCTGCCCTCTTTTTGTAAGTAATTAGACATTGAAGTCGAATGAAATTTTACTTCTTTCCTTTATGGTTCGAATCTCTCAAATGTTTTTGTGTATGTAGGCTTGACAAAGCAGAGACAGTGAAATTCTCGTATGCCCACACTCTCAGTCCCCTCACCAACTCTGTAGTGGCTGCCGAGATTTCGCACAACATTTCAAAAAGAGATACTGCATTTACTGTGGGTGGGAGCTACTTGCTTGATCCACTTACAGCTGTTAAGGGTAAGATCAGTCATAATGGGAAGATTTCTGCGTCCCTTCAGCATGAATGGATCCGTAAGTCGTTTGTAACAATCTCTGGTGAAGTTGATGCTCTTGCTGTGGACAAGAAAGCGAAAATGGGAATCTCTGTTGCCTTGAAGCCTTGAGGGGTGCCTGTTGGTTTACAAGCCTTTCTTCTGAGATCATTTTTGTTATTATCAAGCAACAAAACAATAACCTTGTCTGTGGCACAGATGTTCTGGTAAATTTCGGGCATTTTTGAGTGAGCTTCTTTTTGTATGAAAGCTTACAGAACAGTTCATTCTGATACTCCAGTCTTTTCTCGAATAATCAAATCCTTATTGCGCATATGGTTACAAGTAATGATATGGTCTTTTTGTATGAAAAATTTCTGGCTTACAGAGCAGTTCATTCTGATACCCCAGTCTTTTCTCGAATAATCAAATCCCTATTGCGCATATGGTCTTTGTTAGCAATGGTTCTCTCCCCGTTTAATTTATATGTTGCTGAAGATATCATGAAAGGAATACTTCTAAAGTTGACAGGGTCTGTTGACTAAGCTCATTGAAGTACTTGCTAATCATGTGGAGTCAGATCACTCGGTATATGATTCGAGTCTGCTGTATCTTTCTCAGATCATAGACGTTTTTGAACGGATGTGCTTCATTCAGAGTTTAGCTAGATGATCAGCTACTTCCACAAATAACTCTCCACCTATCAGTGCAGTTTTGCATGTTCTCTGCTCAGCTGGTGAAACAATCATCGAGTTTTCTCTCTTGATTGTGTATTGCAATCAATGCGCCTAGAAGGAATCAATCTGATACTCAAACTACCCAATTGTGTTCTGTTCAGTAAGGCCAAAAATTCCAGAGCTCCCCATCTTTCGTCTTCTTGTCAGCAGATGAAGGATTTGTTTTGGTCAGCGTAGTTCGTCTCTAGCTTTGAGAATGACAAGTCATCACACACATTATGTGTCTCTTCCAGGTTTCTGTGATTGCAATCTAAATCAGGTCAAGTCTTAGACATACAGGATCGTTCTTCGCTCCATGACCTAGTTCTAGCCCTCATACCCTAATCGTTGAGAGCATGACCTAGTTCAAGCCCTCATACCCTAATCGTTGAGAGGGAATCGATGGAACATTCCCTAAACATTGTTACCGCGAAATTTCAACTTGTAAATCATGTTTCCTTTGCCAAGCAAGTTTTATGCAATCCTGATCCTGATCTCATCAAAGCAGTTTTATGTTCCGTATTATTCAACACTGACTGGTGGTACAAACGCTTTTGTGCCCTTGAACATCTACTGCTAAATCAAGATCAAAATCAATGTACAAAACCATTATGTCGAGAAACATCAGAAACAGAACCAAAACTTTGCATTCATCGTTCTCATCGACATATTGTATATGCAGTATTAACATGATAGACAGAGGGACAGGATATCCAACAGTAATACTCAACTATCCTCGGCGCATAAAAGATGACAACCTTGTGAAAACATAATTCTTTGCTTTCATAATGAGAAAGGAAGGAAGCGATCATGTTTGCCTGAAGACTTCCATTGTCTAGAAAGAACAACTTGCTGATAAAATGAGGTGAAATCAACACCACAAGAATCACAAAATTTCGGTCCATGCACAACACACAATGTCACCCATACGTACGAGAGAGAAAAGTAGAGTACAAAAAACGAAAACCCTCTATTACTTATAAAGAGCCTTGAGCCGAGCTGCTGCTTCGAGGATGTTAGCTCGATTGCCGAAAGCGCTGGCACGGATGAAACCATCGCCGGCGGGTCCAAAGCCACTCCCAGGGGTGGTGACGATGTGGGCCTTCTCGAGAATCTCTCCAAACACATCCCACGAGTTTCTGGCGGGGAACTGAACCCAAACATAAGGGGCATTACGCCCTCCGAACGTGTTGAATCCGAGGGACGCGAACGTGTCCACCAGGATCTCGGTGTTCTCCTTGTAGAAAGCCACAACTCCGCCGATCGCTTCCCAGCCATCGTCCGACAAGCAAGCCAATCCGCCGGCTTGCGCGATGTTCGATGCACCGTTGAAGCACGTGCACATGACGCGGTTGAAATCGTTGATGACGGGGAAACCGTCGGCATACAGGAGCTCATCGGGCACCACCGTCCATCCGAGGCGAACCCCTGTAAAGCCTGCATACTTCGAGAACGATCCCGTCTCGATGGCCACCTCGCGAGCCCCGGGAATCTCGTAGATCGACTTCGGCTTGTCGTCCGACATGTAGATGGCGTACGCGGAATCGTACACGATGATGGAGCCGTTGTTCTTCGCAAACGCGACGAGCTCCGCGAGCTGAGCTCGCGTGGCGGCTGCCCCCGTCGGGTTGTTGGGCGAGCAGAAGTAGATGATGTCCTTCCTCTCCACCGCGCCGAGGTCGGGGAAGAAATCGTTCTCGGGAGCGCACTTCATGTAGGCGATCCTGCTGTACTGATGCACATCGGCGAGGAAGCCGCCGGTTTGCCCCACCATGACGCTGGTATCGACGTAGGCCGGATACGAAGGGTCCTGCACGGCCATGGAGACCTTGGGGCCGAACAGGAGCTGCAGGCGGGCGATGTCGCACTTGGCGCCGTCGGAGACGAAGATCTCGTTGTCTTTGATGTTCAATCCGGCGTAGAGCCTTCGGGCGATGGCGGATCGGAGGGCCTTCTCGCCCTGCTCGGCGCCATAGCCGCTGTAGCCGGAGGGAGTGGAGAGAGCTCGGGCCTTGGCCTCCATGGCGCCGGTGATGACGGAAGGGATGGGCTCTGTGGTGTCGCCGATGCCGAGGCTGATGACCTTGGCGTCGGGATGCTTCTGGATGTGGGCGTTGCGGCGGCGGGCGATCTCCGGGAACAGATAGCCCGCCTGCAGCTTGGCCATGTTCTCGTTGCGGGCGACTCTGGTGGCAGAGGAGGCGGCGGCGGCGGCTTGCGTCTTCTGCTCTTCCAAGGGCTGGGCGACGCAATGGACCTTGGCATGGCGGAGCTGCTTCTGCTTGGAATTCACAGGCGGCAGGAGAAGAAGAGGCCTGGCCCTGAAGAAGGGCGACGAAGAAGCAGAAGCAGAAGCAGAAGAGGAAGCAGCAGAAGAAGCAGAAGAGGAAGAAGAGATTGCATTCAGAGAAGCTGCTGCTGCCATCTCTGTCTCTCTCCTTTCTCTCCTTCCTCCTCCTCCTTCTGCTTCTTCTTCTTCTTCTTCTTCTGTGTGTCCAAATCCTCTGCAGAAACCCTCTGGTCTTTCTTTCTGTGGCCCAGTCTCTGCAGAACAGAACCCTAACTGACGAAGATTTTCTGTTGCTTTCTTCCTCCCCTGCTCCCACTGAACAAGAAGCAGAGCTCATTTCATGGAGCCCACCATCGCCATCATCATCATCAGCAGCAGCAGCAGCAGAAGCATCATCAGCAGCAGCAGCATCATCATCATCATCATCCTCCACATGATTTGAGGAGGCAGAGAATCCAACAGGATCCTCGCGCTGCCGATGATTCCCGTCGCACCGCAGCCCTGCATACATACACAACAAGCTCGAAACCCGAATTCGGTAATCCAGCAGCTTCGTTCGCGATCTCCGCTACATTCCAGCGTCGAAACCATCGATCGAATCCTTTCGGAGGAAAGCTGCTTGCCTTTTTGACTTGCAGCGCCTTGGAACGCTATCTTTGTCGAATTCGGTCAGATCACCATTTGCTCAAGTTTTGGGGCCTTTGCTTTTGCTTGATCCCTCCCGATCGGGGTTTGCATTCTGCAACAGCATATGAAAGGGTCCCTCTTCTCTCTAGGAAGCAGTATTCATCATCAGTTTCACCATTTACCAATGAGCCCCATTTCTCCTGCATCACTGGTTTGTTAAAACACTGTTTTCTTTTTTTTCTTTCTTGAACTGCTGGCTTCTGTCATGAATTTGCACCCAGATTTTGTGACTCTAAACCAAATAACAAAAACAAGGCACATACATGCTGTTCATCTTACTACCAAATTACACTACACGGCTTTCCCCAGTGCTGGATCAAGTTTCCACCAGAGAACAATCAGTTTGAATTGAGTTAAAAATGTTTACTTACTGTTCTTTTACATTACAATTTGTGCTATCAGGTGTTTGTTGCCTTGCTGCGCCCTTGAAGCCAAAACAAATTTTGTCCTTCAAAATCTTTTGTATGCTGCCGCTACTTCACATTTGCTCCGAAAAAAACGGAGGCTTTCTTTACCTCGTAGTGACCTGACCTCTCCGATGAGGAAAACATGAACACTAACTACATACAGACTATATACAATGTGCAGAAAACCCTAGTGTCGGGCGCTCATATTACCCCACCTGGTTGTTTTGTTGGTTTCGGCTGAAAAGATATTACTACACTCGACCCTCTACCATTGCTAATGTCAGCTCTAGCATCTGTTTGCAAATTTACATCAGCTTCTTCGCCTAGCACAGCAAAAGAAAGTTAATATAGCCCTCGAAATGCAATAAGCCAACAATCCGATGGACTCCGGGGAGGAGGGCACTGACAAACCTTGACACCATGTCAACTTTCCTTGCCTTCCCATTCATGACAAAAACAAATATTAGCCTATTAAGGACAGATTACTACATCTGTAGTAATCCATATACTAACCCTTTCATCCTTTACCCTACATGAAACAAAATTCCTAGAAAAATGTTTCAATTATCATACTCTCCTGCCAAGAATTTATCTTCTGGATAATATACAGCTAATACAGTGTTACCACCGAATTTCCTTCCATGCAATACCTCCTTGGCCTTGATGGCCCCTTTCTCATCACTGTAATGCAAAAACACCTGCAAGAACAAATATATGAGAAAATATTGAAGATATTAATTCTTCAAAGTCAAGTTAAAGTGTGGCTGCTTCTTTTCTTAGCACAGAATGTGCATCAGACCAGAGCCATGATGATACATAAGAGATCTCCATTTGTTTACCTTCCCTACACCACCACCACTCTCCTCATTTAAAATTGGCCTTGGAATCACTATGTTTACTAAGGTGCCTGACAGAACAGAGAACAGTAACAAATATTAGAAAATCTAACAGCTACCATTGCCTGAGAGTAAAACAAAGGAAATCAAACATCAGAGATGCAACTCACCATATTTACGACACTCGTCCTTCATGTCATCATATATCTCTTCATAAATATCGTCTTCTTTTAACTCCTCTAGTGTCACTACCTGTAAACAACCAAAATCTTTAAAATTTTATCTTCTACATATACAACCTGAAGGCAGTGAAGGGCCTAGCTATCCTAGGAAGAAGCACTCCATAGTAGAAATCTTCAAAGTTAAAAACTTTTAAAAAAACTAAATAAAAATTTAAAATTCACGATGCAGTCTCTACCCCGATTTCTGAACACTGCTATTGGCTGCTTCCGTTAAATGCTTGTTTAATACTGCATGAGTTTTTTATCTTTTTAACAAGACAACTCTGTATTAATAGGACGGGAAAGATACAAAAGGCGTTTACTATCACAGTCATCAGACTCATGATATTAGAAACTGTCTGCCACAATACTGTGTAAGTATTATATTCCTAAATGCAGTCTCTACTCTCAATTTCCAATCCATGCACTTGGCTGTCCCCATTGAGTAAATGTTTATCCTAGATGCAATTTGCGGTTTGCAAATGTGAATGAAATGATAGGGTGAGGTTCCTCATGCTTGTCCAAGAGTATCAGCTTTGTAGGCATGCTGGATGGAGAGTTGATGCCTAACAAAAAGATTTGGAACATACTAAAGGCTTGACAACACAAGAAGCCCATATTTGACATGAATTAACATAGAAATATGTGAGCATTAGAGGAGCACATCAAGATTTACTTAATTAAAACCCTTTTATGCTGAAGATATACAATCTCGATTTCATCAACTACAAAATCAGAGGAAGACAAACAGCTCATAAAGTACCGCAAAACGGCAGGTGAAGAGGATCTGCTAAATCGCAATACATTGATCATGTTGGTACAGCCAAAAAGAGAGTACGTGTACAGTCTGATATTCCAATGAATTTGGGCTATTTGAAGGACTCAGACTACATTCAAAGATAAAGACACCCCACACTTTAAGGTTCATCAGCCTAGATTAACAGAAAATCTGAACTTTAAACATCCCACACATAAACTGAACAGAATTCTACCAGAACGCCTCTGACTTATAGCCATGGCTGTATTCGGATACAACAAATGTTAAGACATAACAGCATCATTCATATTCCTGCTCAATCTCCGTAGTAAATACAAACTTATCCTTTAGTCACCAGATCCCGCTATATGTCTGTATTATGCACAAAATCCATTCATAGTTCACAGTAATAAATTATACAATGTCTCTTAAGTTTTTCTTTCTATCCCGGAATAACTAATTGGACATTATTTCCTAAAACTCTGTGCTTGAGCCCCTTGAGAATATGGGGTATTTCATTTGTTGACACTCAAATATTCATATAAGTGAGACGGTACATGAATACCTCTTTACGAATATAATGCATTAAAAATAAGGAGATACCTGACTCAAGCAAATAACTTTTGATATCTCAGTAGATGATGGCATTACGCTTTTCATCCCAGGTAATAGACCTGCAGATAATCCTGTCACCAAACCAGGAAATCCTGACAGGGACACAGTTGACCCACTCACTTGCATCGCCAGATTCTAGCAATCATAAGGTACACAAATGAATAGCCTGAGGGCAGAAAGGTTACGTAACTGAAGATCACCTCTGTCCTGAACGTAGGGGGAAATTAGGTGTCTACCTGCATTGCCAATTGTTGCTGAGAGTGTGCTAGAGCAATCATGTGTTCTGGTTTTGGTTGCCCACTGCAAAAGATAATTCTACATATGAGGTGTGCCTACATTTTACACTCCAGAAAAAGGATCCACCACCATGTTTACCTTGCTGTTGCTCTTCGAACAGTTAATGTTTTATCACCCATTTTAAGTCCATTGAGTGCTGCACATGCCACATCAGTTACAGCCGGATCCTGACATATTGTAAGTGAGTAAATCAATCGAAAAAACTGCTCCCTTACTTCCAGCATGCATATGCTAACGCCCTAAAATACTATCCTGCCGCCGTACCAATCAACTACATAATACATGGCCTATCTTGTTACCTGATAAACACAAAAACCGTAGCCTTTGGAGTTTCCTGTCTCTTGGTCTTTCACCAGATCAAATCCCCTCAGCGAACTACAAAAACAGTGAATTTATCCGTAACACTGAATCATCCCAAATATATCAAGCAGAACATCTCTACACACATTTTTCCTTAACTTAATAAAAAACTTCCTTAAATGATATAAACCAGAGACTGCCATGCTAGAAACTGTGAAACAACTATCCCAGGTACTGTTCTAGCTTCTCTTCTTTACAAATTCATTTTCCAGTACAATGATCGAAAATATGCATTAACAATAGTACAGCAAGAGCATCCCTCCTACGCAATTCAAATTTTTCTTAGGTTCGACTAATTCTTATTTTTTACTGCTATCAGCTTCACATTTCTCCTGTCTAGATCATGCTAGATTACAATGATTTTCTCAAGTAAATTTCATCTATTGTATAGAAAATAACCTAAAGCAAATGACAGTTATTGATACTCTGTTTGCTTATAAGCTTTCATGCTATCCTGCACCATATTTAAGTTAGCCCTTTGTCTAGTAATGGACTACAACTGAAGTGCTACTTACAATTCCTGAATACTCAACAGATCATCCTGATTACAATCTAAGAGATTGACTTAGACCTTTCACTACCAAACAAAATGCAGCTCATGATACCTGAACATCTAACAGAGCTGGATATATCTATGTAAACTAGCCAATCATTAGAGTCATTACATTTATAACAGCATTTGACTTCACTTTCTTTTTCACAGACATATTCCGGTACATGGCTTTGCTCCACTAAAGTTAAATCATCTATTTCACAATGATCTTTATTGTTTGGCAATGTTTGAATGATCCAAAGTGCCTTGGACTCTTGCTGCAGCTTACTAAGTGCATATCATTAGCAAGAGTGGACCTAAATTGAATCTCATCCAACATTCAGATGATGATCTAGAGCAACTGAATCTGACCTGGTCTCACAAACTGACAGGTACTAAGTAAGTATATGGCTGCAGCCTATGAATAATGATTGAATATATGGAAGGTTTGGTAGGTTCTGCCATTTGACTTTTCTTTGCATTATAGCTTAATTTTCTTATTCTTCATTTGATCATCATTAGTTGTGAATTAGTAAGATCCATGAAACTACCTCGGGAAATCTTTGACCTGCACAAACATGCACTCCCAGTAACAGTTCAAATTGTCAAAATCTCTATCTTAGACACAACCAATCACCTACTGCTTTGAGTTTCAAGATATCAGCACTTGATTAAGTGAGCAGCAGCAATGATGAAATTTTGAAACTTTACATTAATGATAGTGGAACCCCTTTCCCACTGTAATTACTGTTGTTATAACTTTCGATTAGAAGGAATATTTTGAGAGAAAACAAACTAGAAGTAACTCAAGAGAGCCCATTTTGCTTTCCCATAAAAACTATAAGCTCAATTCTAAAACAGAAATGATACATAGTTTAAACCACCTCACTTCCAGGTTGTCAACTAACAAAGCGTCAGGATACCTGTGCCACAATAAAACCACTTTGTGCATTCTAAGTGAACCACACAAGTACCAGTTTTCTGCTTTTCTAAGAAGAAGGTCAAAGAGTTTCCTGCACAATTCTTATTTGATTTTCCATTCAAGAGGGAGCTAAAACGATTGCCTTCAAGCATGACACAAGGTTTACATCTTTCAAAAAACCAAAAGCGGTGCATTGACAAGAAATATCCTTTTAAACCATTTTAACATCCTTTATGACACTTCTCCTCAGCAAGCCATAGCATTCATTGACCTTCTAAAGGTTCTCAATTCCTCTTCAACATAAATGAATTGGTACCACAGATATAAACACATCAAGTACATATTGCTATCTTTACTTTATTATGCTTAGTTTCAAAATGGTAAATATCAGAACAAAATACATTCTAGTGAATATCATACTGTTACTATGATGTTAACCAAGAGCACACTCAAAGAGGAGTTATACCCGAACGACTCCAAAAGTTCTCTGATTTGTACTTCTGTCAAATAGTATGGCAACCCACCAACAAAAACTCTATCTGGACCATCAGCACCCCCTATAGCCCTGGAAAATCAAGAGCATACAATAAGATAATCACTCAATTATGTGAATAAGGAAAGCTTTCAGGTCCCTCAGAATTACTGCTACCCAGATGTAAGCCCAACAGCAGCTAGATTAAGATGTGGACTGGGTTGACTCGGTCCGAGGGTAGCAGCTACAGATGGGTTATAATCTGTTGGACGCCTTACTCTGACCGAAACACCCTGTATGACAGCAATAAATATTATGTTATCATCAATGCTTAGTAACTCTGCAAAACTAACACCTGTGAGCTTTACCTCGAATATGATACCATCAAGTGCCATTGCGTTGCTTGCTTCTTCAACAGTTCTCATCTCAACAAATGCGAACTTCTTTTCATGATTAATGTAAACATTGACCACAGCATCACCTAGAGAATTCAGGAATATATACAGATGAGTATATGCATGTTTCACTTTTGAGTTAAAGTGAAGTTAATAATACGGTCTCTGCGAATATTTACCTGGACCCGCTGAATTTCCACCGATCACTGCCATGACTTGACTAAAGAAAGTCGCAATGGTCTAGGCCAGGAAATAAACTTAGTTCCTAAAACAAACATTTCTGCATACTCCACAAAGCATAGACAGTGGATTGAAATTTTTTCATCTTTTAAACATGTGCTTTCACCTACTCGCCCATAATATATTCTTAAATAACTAGGATAGACTATCCATTCTTATAAAGTGTAAAGAGCATGATGGGGTAAAAAAATTATAATATGAATGCCAGGAAAATACCTGTTCATTGGCTAATGGGGGTAGACCCCCAACATACACTCTCCTTGCATGCCGTGTTGCCTTTAACATTAGAAATACATTTTTCAGAAAGGATACATTGCTGAGAGAAAGAAGATATGATAAAAACACAGACCTGTTGGGTCATTGACTGCATAGAGACGGTTGGTAAGCCACCAAACTGCGGGAATTAATGCCCATTCTCAGGAAAATTAAGTTCAAACATGAAAAGCGTCAAAATAGAGTCACAAAGAGGAAGCACTTGAGTAACACCCTTACTACCACACTTTCGTAGATATGAGAATGCTCAGATATTGGGTAGAATTAGTATAATAGATCACCGTGATAAATGCTATGATGAGATACGTAAATTTCAATTCTCCATCAAAATTAGTTGCATATTACGAAGGGATTAAACTGCAGTAAAATATAAAAATTTGGATGCCCTACTGCAATTATTTGCAAGCAGACAAGCAATAATGAGGCATGATGTAATATAGAGTCAAAATACTAACCTGAGCTGCAGCAAAAGGAAACATTCCCGGCAAGACTCCTGGAACTGCTGCTGGTAAACCAGCTGGTAGACCTACAGATGCACTCCAACAATATCCATGCCATCAGTTCTCCTTTTCATTTGAGCAAATCCACTATTTTATTCAGAACAATAGTTACAGAAAGAAAACTAACAGATAGCAACCTGGCAAAGAAGCATTCGCAACAGTGGCAGCTGGAGGAGCCATGTCAAAACCACTTTGCCGTTTGGATGATCTATCAAAACAGAAACTGCACATAAGTATGCTTGTTCTGGTCCTAGTCCAGTAAAATTTTCATTCTTATTCTTCAATGACCGGAAACCTAAACTTTTCCTTGAAAACTGTATAATTATCATCAGCGATTCTTAAAACGGCTGGGAATAAAGGATCAGTGATGGAACTAAAATTTTTAGTGATGATATCGTGATCCCTGCAAGTGTAATGCTTGAACAATAAATGCTAAGAGTGGAGCAACAAGTAGTTATGCATCTCCCACTATAATGGTCCTCCTATCCAGTTTTGAACTGAGGGGTATCTGAGTTTATATTAATTCACAATCTGCTCTTTTATAATTGTGACGGACTTCCAATAAGCAATCATTCCTGGCTGTTGAACTAGTGATACCATGGTACCCCCATTTGCAGAGATAGAATCACAGTTTTTGTGGATCATATATGATAATGCATGTTAACAGACATTGTCATTACTTCACTCTCAATTATAGGAAACCTTCCATGCTCAAAAAGAAAATGTAAACTACCTTCGTTCAGGAGAACGTGAACGAGATCTGGAGCGTTGTTTAGACCTGCCCCTCGATGGAGATTGTGACTTATGCCTGTGCCTCCGTTCCCGATCAGTATCACGACTAGGCCTACATTAATTCAGGTACATAAAACCCCCACTGAGCCATAAATATAAAGAACAAATATGATAACTAATGTGTTACAGTTGTGTTAGTAGCTTCAGATAAAAATACTCAAATTTGATTGAAATCATTTAGGCAGACTAAACCTGTCACGATCATTTCCTCGTTCACGATCATGGCCTCTATGTGATTTATGCTCATTATCCCTGTGAGATTTGTGTTCACTGTCTCTGTGAGATCTCTGTTCACCATCTCTAGCACTCCGTTCACTCCGAGTCCTGTCATCTCCATGACGACTTTTTGAATCTCGCTCGTGATCCTTTGCGTGAATTCTTCCCTTAGATTCATATGCGTCCCTCTGTGAGAAGACGTTTCATAAACAATTAACATCATCATCACCACGTAGTACATTGATGAAAACTCACTGGCCACTATATTTTGAACTAATACAGCTTTATTCGGAAGATTTTTGCTCTGCCTTTAATAGGTGCAGAGAAAGCCACACATGTGGGATGTAAAAATATACAGGCTATTGTATCGCAGGATGATAAGGTATTTACAAAGAGAGTACATGCAGAGGAAAATATATGCTTTCTACCTTCAAAAGGTTTGAGAAAGTCTAAACATATGAATACCAATAATCTGTCCCATCACCGTAGAGCAGGGAGCACATAATATTTCTAAACCCAGATATATTTTAAATATCCAATAGTGGACTTTGTATTTTTTTCTCTTTTGTCTTACGAGCTAGTATTAAGGGTTCTTTAAACTATCTCCACTAACACGCATGGATAGAACTTCAGCCTTTGGAGCATCGCAGTTCCAAAGTGAGTGCAAGGCTGATCCCAGAAACCGCCAATTCACATGGCAGACACTCAAACCATTCCATTTATGATTTCCTTAGGGTATATTCCCAGAAGAAAAACGTTTTATTAAGTGACCACCACAAACCAATTCTAATTTGTTTAAGGGATTCTTCATATGAAAATGGAGAGACTGCAATGTCAGTCGTGAAGATGTATGAAAGCAAGTGAATACACAACTGAAGCTATGTCATATACAATCACAATGTGTTTTATGATTTCTAAATGTTTCAGGGATGAAATTCGATTTAAAATAAGAAACTTCCAACGCATAAGGCGTGATTAAAAAACATCTCTCTTTACCAAACTTTAAGCCTTTTTTCCTTCCAGATATTAACGGCGATGGCTTAGTGATTAGTTCTCTGATCTCTTTTATGAACAGAGATTGTGAAGTTTATCAATGATACACATCGGGGTTTCCCGGATGACTGGTTTAATAAAGCAGCATAAACCTCCATGCTTCCCGTGACATGAACAGTAACCTATTCTCTTATCTTCTTCACCGAATCCCCAAACAAAGTAAAACCCTTCTGTTTCACAAAGGACTGCTTACCATTGGCCATCTGCCATATTTTCGGTGCATTTTCTTCCAAAACAAATGAGATTGTTCCGCTTTCAGTTATTTAACCAGACAGCTATAATGAATCTAAGCTCTACTACAACTTCCTGGCATCAAAATCCCTCTACTGCGGAAATTCCACATTAGGAATGTCTGAAATTCAAAATGTGGTGAAGACGACATAGGAACTGCAGTATAGCTAATGCGACAGTTCTGACTCGGTCAACTCCATAAGGGCATACAGTGCCTAGACACTCCAATTAAACACGCCGGAGTTCCAAAACACGGAATTGATCCCCGCAAAGATAATAGTGTGTCAATCCTCGTACGGCAGCGCACAATGCCAGACCACAGAGAGTAGAGCGAAAGCCAAACAGATAGGATGAGCGGGATGGGGGGGAGAGTGCGAAAAGAGGCGAGAGCTGTAGGGGCCTCACCTCGCGATGTCGGCTTCTACTGGAAGACTGATCTTTTCTGCTGGAAGGGGAGTCGAAGGTTCCATTATCTTCCTCGTAGTCTCCCATGGCGAGCGGGAGGTGAGCGATGGCAACCTCAGCTGGCTATGGTGGTGACCGCTGCTTGCTGCAGTCGTCGTCCTCTCCGAAGCCCCTGAACGGAGACCTAATTCGATGCCGGCAGGCGAGCGAGCTCGACGCCCGAGAAGAAGTGCGACCAGATCAAGTGTAAAATGATTTCTTTTGTTAACGCGTGGATTCTCATCTCAGATTCATGTGTTTGAGAGCTTGTTTAGATGGATGGATTAATAAGATGATCCGATGAAATCGATCGATTCGAGCACATCGTGAAGGTTCGATCGATTCGAATGGATTGGGAAGAGCTGGCCGATTTGAATGCATCATGAGGGTTCGATCGATTCGAATGCATTGGGAAGATTTGGTCGATTCGAATGCATTGGATGGATTAAGGGGGATTGGGATGATTCGAATGCGATCGTGAACGCTCGGCCGACTCGAATGCATCGGGAAGATCTTATTCGATTCAAATGGATCTAGCCTCTGCTCTGGTTTCGCCGCAACGATTCGTCGTACGTTCGAGCACCTCGTCGGGAATGCCTTGTTGCGAGCGAGGAGGATCGCCCATGAGCCAGTTCGTTGCGTATTCTCGTCCCTCTCCGCTGCAATTCATCTAGTCGTAAATGATTCAAGTGTCTCGGTTGTTGTTTGCGAGGATCTTGCGACCGCGTCCAATAAGACCGTGCTTGTTGAGGTCGTATCATTTGCCTCGAAGCAAGAGCCATCGGATACACTCCTTTTAGCTCGCTATCGGGAGATCGGTTTTAAGATCGAATCAAATCTTACAAAGGAACGACGGTGTGCCTAGATTAAGCAGCAGAGGTGTTGTAGACATGGTTACGCCCCGACTGGCCCAAAGGCTATCTCGGCACATGTAAGTAAAATTGGTCTTAAAGGAGGAACGCGACGCCCAGGATCTCATTTATGCACCCCCATTGGCGACGGTTACTACGTGTTGTCTAGCGGACAAACAGAAACGCCAGAGTTGGTAAGTAAGTAAGCGTCGAGGTATATAGGTTCAACCATCATCTACCATATCTTGCTTGGGATACAATGGTAAGGGCCATTTATGGGCCCCAAGTAAAGGGAATAGGCACACTTTCTTCTGCTACAACTTCTTATCCTTCTTCTTATTCTTCTTCTGCTTCTTCTTTTGCTGCTGCTGCTGCTGATGATGGCGATGATGACGACGGTGGTGGTGGAGATGACGATGAAGACAATGGCGTTGGCGGTGATGGTGATCCGATGCATGCACCATCCTCCTTTCCAGCAATTAACTGTGTCTGCAGCACATCGGTTGGTTGGTCGAGCGCGAACAGGAGATGTGCGGAAAGGGGAACAAGGGTCCCCACTAGCAGAAGCAGCAGCTAGCCAGCGAAGCCAGCGAAGCGAAGCCAGCCATCGGGGCGATCCGTAGCAGCTGTAATAAATGCGTGGGCGGATGAGGTTTTGATGATCGCCCATCTGCCCATCGCATCCCACCCCATCCCATCTTCCCTAACCCACGGACCCCCGAGCGCTTGCCAGGGAATCAGAGCTGTTGCACCATGTGCGGCGACGATGAAGCCGATTGCATGGTATGAACTCTTCTAGCACATACATGCATGCATGCATGCATTCATGACAACAGACAGACAGACACACACACACACACACATGCATTGCATGTAGAGAGGTCCTTCCAGCCCCCATCCACAGGCATATATAGATAGCCATGGCCAATGTCCAAGACTTCCAGGATCATGGATTATCAAAGAGCTTTCCTGCTAATTCCAGAGTCAACCATGATCCATCCATGTGATGTGATGATGAAGAAGAAGAAGAAGAAGAAGAAGAAGAAGAACAAGAAGAAGAAGTGTTAAATTTAGAACACAAGAAAAATTTAAAAACAAAAGAGGAAAATTTGTGTTTTAGGGTTTGACTTCAGTGTTTCCTTTTTTGTTTTGTTTTTTATTTTCCCATTTTTGCCCAGATTTTTATACGATTTTATATAAATACAGAAACTGAGCGGTTTTGATTTATTATTAATTAATTGATTTATTAATTAATTAATCGATTCAATTTGCCCCTGTGTAAACGAGCCCTAAAAGAAAAAAAGGCAAACAGTTTTCTCTCTCTAGAAACCGCAGCCGCGTTCTCTCTCCTCTCTCCTCTCTCTACGCTATTTAATAGGTCTTCCCTTGTCCCTGTCGTCTCTGTCGTCTCCTCCTTTCTCCCCCAGATCAGCTCAGATCAGCAGCAGCAGCTTCTGAGCTCGATCCTGCAATCGCCATAGCCCAAGCTCCTCCCAATCGTCCTCGTCAGATTCGTCAGCTGGGATGCAGGAATCATCCTCATCTTCAGCTTCGCCTTCATCTTCCGCTTCATCTTCCGCTTCATATCCTCCGTCCTCTTCATCGTCTCCATCTGAGTCGGCCGCTTCATCTGCATTGTCTTCTCCGTCATCATCATCATCATCATCTTCTTCTTCTTCTTCTTCTGCCTCCGCCTCCTCTGCTAATTGTAGCAGCAGCGGCAGCAGCAGCACCTCGCATCATCATCATCCTGCTGGTGCTGCTGCTGCTGCTGCTCCTCGCCCATATTCTGGCCACTAAACCATTGCTACCATCAAACAACCGGCATCATCCATCCATCCATCCATCCATCATGGTCCCTAGTTGCAGCATTTACTCTTCGGATTCACTCTCTCCGGTGAGCTAATAATCAATTCTTCCCCCCTCCCCTTTCCTCTTCCCTCTTCTTCTCTCCGCTTATAAATGAGTCGATAACTTCCATCTCTTATGTATGTATGTGCATCCTAAGGTGCGTCATGAGTGAGCTTGATGCATTTATTCATTAACAAGAGAGAAAAGAAGAAAGCCCACCATCGAGCCTTGGGGAGGGGGGGGGGGGGGGAAGGAAAGCTTTGGAATGAGGGCCCAAACCGCTAAAGAAGCAATCTACTGTTGAAATCTTGCTTCTTTTCCTGTCGTGCATGTATGTGCACGAGCGGGAGAGAGAGAGAGACGAGAGAGACGAGAGCGTAGATGGCAATGAATTCCGGCCATCATGGCCGCCTTCCAGCTATATATATATATATACATGTACACGGGGTGGGGATGGGCTTGGCTGATCGTGAATGATGAATCGGTGGAAGCTGGAGAAATTGCTTGCTGATATGCGGGATCAGGATGGGATCATCAGTGGAACTGTTTATGTTGATGGATGCAGCAGCAGCAGCAGCAGCAGCAGCATGCGAATGGGAATGGGAATATGATGATGATGGCTGATCACCACCATCATCATCGGTTCATGAGGGGGGGAGGAGGAGGAGGAGGAGGAGGAGCAATGAGCGGCGATCAGCACGAGGCGGCCGGCGGCGGCGGTGTTATCAACGAGGCCAATTCTCTGGAATTGGGCGGCGGCGGCGGCGGCGGCTCCGGCGACGAGCATGAAGATCAGGTGCAGCTGATGGGCGGCGGAGCTTCTGCTGGAGCTGGAGCTGGAGCTGATGGGCCTCCGAAGAAACCCCGCTATCACCGCCACACCGCATTCCAGATCCAGCAGATGGAGAAGTAAGTATCAGATCGATCCATCCATCAATCGCTGGATCGTTCGATCCATCGCTCCATCGATCGATCCATTCCCAGCCGATCATAATTCGATGCACCTGCCGCACCCAATCGATGCCCGATCCATTGCCGTGCATCGACTAACGCATCGATCGATTGTAATCGCTGCTTCTGGCCGCTCTTTGCCGTATTTTGTAGCTTCTTTAAGGAGTGCCCCCATCCCGACGAGAAGCAGCGGCAGGAGCTCGGGAGAGCGCTGAAGCTGAGCCCTCGGCAGGTCAAGTTCTGGTTCCAGAACCGGCGAACCCAGATGAAGGTATGGGCTAATTTCAGCAGCTCGATCCGTTTTTCGAATTATAAGCAGCTGCCCGGGATCAGTCAGCGCCGCTGCGAGAGTTACGCATCTGTTCAATCTTTGCGGAAAACGCGGCTGACTTTGGTCTTCTGTTCACCGATCTCCTCCTCCGACCATCGGGCGGGTGCAGGCGCAGCACGAGCGCAGCGAGAATTCGCAGCTGAGGAACGAGAACGAGCGGCTGAGGATCGAGAACATCACGATGCGGGAGGCGATCAAGCACGCGTCGTGCCCGTCGTGCGGCGACATCGGCGTCGGGTCGGGGGACGGCATGCCAGCCGCGGGCGACGAGAACCAGCTGCGCTCCGACAACGCGCGGTTGCGGGAGGAGGTATAACATTAGCATCACGATCGCTTAAAATAGCGTCGGTGGGGCCCCCCGGGACTTACATATATGCAAGTTCTCGATCGCAAGAAATTTGTGGCACTTCGCGGTTGCGAGGATCGGGCGGCCGGAGCGCGTGCATATTGGTAAATTGAGGGTGGCTGGGTAGAGAGAGCGCTGCGTGCGTCGTGTATACAATGGGGGACCGAACCGACGTTTTGCTGCGCAACGATTTAGGAAGAGAGTGATCATAAGAGTGATAAGGAACCACACCCCTGATGGATGGATCGATGGTCGATCGATCGATCGGATGCAGCTGCAGAGGGTGTCGTCGGTGGCAGCTCGGTACTTCGGCCGGCCGGTGGCGGCGTTGGCCGGCGGCGGCGGCGGCGGCGGAGGCGGAGGGGGGCTGGTACAACACCCGGCGGTGCCGGCGGCGGCGGCGGCGGGAGCGGCGAGCATGAATGCGATGGCGGCGCCGAATCCGGAGCCGGGCGGCGCGTC
>JBBBWG010030942.1:0-42500 GCA_037176905.1 Azolla pinnata | reverse complement strand
GGTTTCTGAACTGGAATGAATTCCTTTCTTTCTGCAGAAATCCATGGGGATGATGGAGATTGTATGTGAAAATTCGGATCGGCGACGGATCGAATCGAGAATTCGAGTGGGCAAATGATGTAAAAACCTGCATAATCTGCACCTGCGGAGGTGATTAGATTAATAAACGGAGGAGCATGATGTGATTCTGCTGTTTCGACTTGGGCAGTTTACTGTGCGCGTACGTGCGCACGCACTGTGGATAGATAACCAGCAACAGGAAAAGGAAACCCTAGAATCAATGGCGTTCTGCAGAGCTATCTATGACCATGGTCTTGCTTCTTCTTCTTGCTTCTGTTGCTGCTTCTTCTTCTTCGGCCCGGCGGTGTTCATCTGCAGCAGCAGAAGGATGTAGAGTGTTGAACGCGGTGAAGCTTCTGGCTATGGCGGGGGAAGGAATCTTTTGAGCCGCTGCAAAATCGTAGCTTCCTTTCTTCAGTTACGAGGATGAGCCTCACCATCATCATCAATCTACGGAATCTATCTATCTATATCATCATCATCTTCTTCATCTTCTCCACCGCCAGCATCAGCATCAGCATCAGCATCATCAATCTACTGCATCATCATCGTCATCTTCTTCACCGCCACCATCACCATCATCAGCATCGATCTACTGCCTCATCCATCATCGTCTTCATCGCCTTCATCGTCATCTGCTGCGCTGCATCTGTTGACAAGATCTGAATTACCCACCGCTGTTCTCTGTCTGTACTTTTTAGGGTTTTCCGAGCTCGGCATGGCGAAAGCAAAAGCACCTCCTCCTTCCTGACAGCATCATCAGGGCAGGCAGCAGCCGATCCAAAGACCTCCTCCCCCAGAACAAAACCCTAGAAATCAGAAAAAAGGAGAAATGTAAAGAAGGGAAGCGGGATTTGGGCGCTATAAGCCCAAACATGGAATGCTTTCCCTGTTCTCTTTTCTCTGTGTTTCTTTTCTTTGGTTTTTTTCACCATGGCAGAAGTCAGAGATTTCCTCCATTACGATTCGTTTCCTTCCTTTCGTCTTCTTCTTCTTCTTCTTCCTTCCTTCTTCTTCCTTCCTTCTTCTTCTTGCCCTTTCTCTGCAGCTACCACACCATTCAATGGCTATGGCGATGGCTACATAACGATTGCCGCTCAAAACGGATTTTGTTCTGCTGCTTCCCTTCCCTTCCCTTCCCTTCCTTGTGTACTTCCAGAGCGCATTCAATGGCAACAGTCCATGGCTTCTTCTTCTTTTTCTTTCTTGTTCGTGGGGAAGCAGCAGGCGCTGCGCACAGACCTCTTCTTCTTCCTTCTTCCTTCTTCTTCCTTCTTCTTCTTCCTTCTTCTTCTCCTTCAATTCCTGTTGCTTCTTCAAAGCCAAAGAGATCACATGGAATTTCCTTTTACATTTTACAAGAGCAACTGTAGAAAATTTTCACCCCAAGCTCCTCCTCCTCTTCAAAAGATAGATAGATAGATCGATCAAGAGAGATCGATCGATCGATCTGCAAAGAGAGAGCGCCGAAATCGATCGATCGATCTGCAAAAGGGAGGAGTGCCGAAACCGATCCGCAAAGAGAGAGCGCCGATTCCAATCCTCCTGACATAAAAGCCGTGATCGGAATCGCAAGCGCGTGTGCGCGTGTGCACTGTGGAGAAAGACAAGACAGAAGACAAGACAAGACGATACGATACAGACTGACGAAAGACGGGAAGATCGGAAATGTGTCGAAGCCGCCATGATAGATCTGGTGGGGGTGACTTGACGACAGGCCCCCGCCTGATGATCATCGGATTTCTCAGCAGGCGGAAAAGGATATAATACGTCACTGTTCGTGGGCAGAGATCGAAGCAGTAGGGCTCTCGGGAGATCCACGATGAAGTCCCCGCGCGGCTTTTTCTCGCACCAGCAATCACTCGACAGACTCGAAGATTAAAAATCAGCTCGACCGATCTGATCTCTGCTCAGGAGGTTGTCGAATCAGTATCAGAGAAGATACTGATTACAGCCGATGCATGTTCTCATCCATCTGGCTTTGTCACAAGCCCGTGGATACTTGGGCTTTCCAGCTCGCATTATTAGACTCTATACGGACTATTCCAAGTAACCCCTCGCCTAGATTTCTGCCGATTCAGATGGCATTAGCATTTGCTTGGACCCGGTTTGACTAATCAAGAAAAACCCTGAGCCGACTGGGCTCATGAATAGATCTAGGCTTTGTTTTAAACTGCTTTAGGGTTTGGCTGGAAGCTCCAACGGAGTTAAATACGTCCATTCTCACACATCCTGCAAAGTCGATAAATCCTACAAAGCAAGACGAGAAAAGGAGAAACCTCTAGCCGTTAACAAACCAGCTTTGTCGAGCTGTTTCCGAGATGCTGCCATGTCAGCGCACAAACACGACTGTACATATATCCCTCGATGAGAATCGTGAAATCAGTCCTCGATCCATTGGAGCTGTTCGGCATGAGGTGCGTTCGATCACTGTGCTACACATTCCCAGGATCCGACATGGAAACGTGTGGGGATCTTGCTATCAGAGATGCTAAGGTTGAAATCGAGCGGCTGTTTAAGTGAACCCCTCCTTCTGTTGGGCAATATTTGTTCTCATTCAGGAACATCACCAACCGGAAGGAATAGAGCACGGAGAGATTTCCCAAATTGGAAAAAGCCCGAATCGACGGATCTTGCTGATGCTGGGCATCGATCTCTGCCTCTTGCCATACACAGATTCAGGAACCGATCGGCAGACCTTGTTTCAAACTTAATCCTAAAGGAAGGATCTTTGTTTGCACTGAAAGAAGATTCCAGTTCCTCCTAGTGATGAAGATTCCTGGTGATGAAGATTCCAGTTTCTCCTGGTGATGAAGATTCCAGTTTCTCCAGTTTCAGACTATGTGTGTCCCGCGGAATTAGCAAAACAAAGAAACCTTTCTCCCAAAACATCGATGGAATTGCAGGTTCCATGGCGACCTTGGATCCCGAGCTCAGGATCCGCATCGACACACCCGGCGGGAGCTTCACACGCAGAGTTTTCCAGATCGCCCCTGCTTCTTCTGCGCCTCGTAAAGCCCTGTGGCGCGGCACTTACTCTCGAGGTCCTCCGGCAGAGCTCGCATGGGCCGTTGCGATGTCTATTCCCAAAGCCAGGTCTCTTCCTTCCCGACACTATCGCGTCCGGTAATTCCCTTCTTGCCAACTGCGGTGCCCTCGCAGAAGATCAGGTCGTGTTCAAGTATGCAGCATCCCGTCCCCGAATCTGGGATCCTGGATTGCCTTGATTTCTGGCTATGCACGGCATAAACTTGGCCATGAAGCTTTGAAATGCTTCGATCGGATGCAAGAAGGAAGGCGTACATATGCCAAGATCAAGGCTCATGGTTTGCTGGTTCGACAGCGTTACTTACATATGCATACTAAAAGAAGCTTGTGGTTTTACTGGATCTACTTGGGTGGCAGGAGAGATACATGCCAAGATCAAGGCTCATGGTTTGCCGAGGATAGACCTCATTCATTCTTGGTATGGGGCTAATAAACATGTGTGCGGAATGCGGTATGATGGTGAAAATGCAGGAAGTCTTTTGAGAGGATTCTGGAACGAAATGTTGCATCGTGGGCTGCAATGATCTCGGGTGATATCTTCAACGGATGCGGTGAAGAAGCCATATATTGTTTTGGGAAGATGCGAGCTGAAGGCTTCTTTCCGGATGCGATCGGTTTTGTCAGTATTCTGGAAGCTTGCAGCAAGATAGGATGCCTCGAGGTGGGAGAAAAAATTCACGAGGAGATATGCACATTGGGTATACTAGGAAAAACTGCTATTCGGGGCATTGCATTATTGACCAAGTATGTGAAGTGTAATATGATGGAAAAAGCACGGAAAGTATTCGCCCGATGAGCTTCCGACTCTGAGTGTTGCAGCCTAGAGTGTAATAATAGCAGGGCGTGATAATGAAGCTCTTGGCTATTTTGTGCAAATGCTTGATTTGGGACCTCGTCCCAAATAGAGACATCCCCGTTTCCATTTTCAAGGATTGTGTAAACATGGGAGCTTTCGAAACGGCGGAAGAATTCCTTGCCAAGTTCTGTAGGAAAGAGTTACTTGAAATTGATATTATGCTCGGCACCGCACTGGTGGATATGTACGCCGAATGTGGCCTGCTGGAAAAATCACAGGAAGTATTCGATAAGATTTCAGTGCGCGATGTCGTCTCTTGGACTGCGTTGATTTCTGGATATGCTCAGCATGGTCTGAGTGATGAAGCTCTGAGTTGTTTCCGGGAAAATGCAAGCGGAGGGGATCTTTCCAAATGCGGTCACCTTCATCTCAGCACTGAAAGCTTCAGATGGGAGAAGAGATGCATCGTGAGGTTAACAAGCGAAGATTACTGAGATTAGATGTTGTGTGCCTCACACTGCATTACTCGACATGTATTCGGGATGTGCCTCACACTGCATTACTCGACATGTTTAGGAGTCGAAAGAGGTGAGATGATCTTAGTGGTTTTTGGACTTTCTGGTTGAGGATATTTTAAGTGTTGCTTGGTATGAGTTTATTTAGCTTAAAGACAAATTATATCATGGAATTTGTGAAGGTAGAACACATGCATTAATCCAATTCGCATCTTAACCCACACACACAAACACACACATACACACAAACAAACACACGCATATAACTAATCAAAGCTTAACCAAATACACGCATCGGTCTAATTGTATTTCAACCAAAAGATAAATGCAATAATCTAGCTCATTAATCTAATTATGTCTTAACAAAGCGAGATTTAGACGCTAATTAATCTAATCATGTTGATGGGAGAAGAAGATCCCAAAACACAGGTGCGTTAACAAATTCTAGGTATGCTTTTCAATCCACACAATTCGGATAAACATGGAGTAAGTTGGATTGCATATATGTAATGCATGATGAGAGGTTTTTACAAGAAGTGTTGACTATGCAGGTATATAGAGGTATTACATCATCTTCTCATTTTCTAGTTATTTTGGAATGCACACACAAGGGGTGGATGGTTTTAAAGCTTTATTCGGAAGACAACCACTTAGATTTAATTATTCTTTTCTTGAGCATGAACGTTTCAAGCATGTTATGGCACAATTGGTGGGAGAATTTAAAAGACAAGTTAATATTGGTGGTGCTTCTTCATGGGATGTGTGCCTTTCTAATATTCAACGATTTGCTCGACACTATGGGATTCTCAAATAATCGTTTGTAAACAAAAAAAGAGAGATCACTCCAACAATTCTTACATAGGTGTAATGCTTTGTTGGTCGCATGCTCGGTAAATGACGTGTTATTGGATATTCAAGTTACATTAAATCAAGTAGTACAAGATCTCGAGGTCCAAAGTTATTAACAGTCTCGGGTAAGGCACAAGAAACACGAGATATATGACTATAACTTTGTCTCATATAAATTCTTTCATGGGTTACATGCATCTCATGCCAGAATCAATGTGATATGCCTAGAAGTTTATGGAACTTTGAATGCAAATCCACAAGTAATTATTTATAATTGTATTTTATATTTCACAAAACTTATAAGTAATGAATGTATTCTAGATAATGATATGAGAGAAGTACGAACAATGTTATTTCAATCCATCAAGCGTAGTGTCGGGCAACAAGTTGTGATAAGCTTAGAAGAGGACATAAGAGAAGAAGAGGTGGAGTCTGTAATATCACATCTTGCAAATGATAAAAGTCCAGGTTGGATGGAATTACAAATGAGTTTGTTAAATCATTTGTTCAAGAAATTAAAGACCCTCTTATGATAATCTTTCAAGAAGTGTGGAGTTTTGGTAACATGTCTAGTTCTTGGAAGATTGTGCTTATCAAACTTATACCTAAAGTTATTTCTCCTACTTCATTTGGTCAATGAAAGACAATATCATTAATGGGTGGTTTATACAAGATTTTTACCAAAGTAATTGCCAATCGACTTCAGAAAGTATTACCCTCTATTAAACATTCAATGCAATATGAATTTATTGTAGGAAGGGACATCTTGCATAGCATTTTAAATGTTCGAATGGCTGTGGATTATGCGAAGGAATCAAAACAAGAAAGTGTTAGCCCTTCATCTGAAGGGCTAACAGACAATTAGATATTGAGAAGGCTTATGATCATGTCAGTTAGTTATTTTTTGCCCAACTTATGTCAGAGATGGGTTTTGGTACAAGGATGTCTTGACTCTCATTTATGTTGGGATTAGGTGCAATGTCACATGTCATGTTAAATAGTAGAATGACTAAGGCAATATTATTAACAAGGTCACTGATCAGACAAGGATATCCATTGAGTGCATTATTATTTGCTATTGTTACCTACCTAATTTTGGTTAAAATGCATGAGTTGACGATATGTCGAGAAATAGTGGGTCTTGTTTTACCCTCAAGGAAACGACTGATAGCTCAAACACTGGTAGATGATTCTCTGTTGTTTTTCAAAGCGCAACCCAATAACATAGCCAAAGCCATGGAGGTGTGGAAGGTGTTTGCCTTAGCATCAGGTTTATATATTAATATGCAAAAGTCATTGTTGATTAGATGCACTGAATAAGATTTGGTTAATCTTGGTTGGAGTGGCCGAATATTAGATAAAAGGAAGATTTGTTGGCATTTGGGCTACCTCATTGGTGTGAATATTTCATTATATCAAAGCCTAACTTGGATTTTTGGGACCATATTAGATTTATATAATTGCTTGCGCCAATTGCTAACGATCTTTCTATATATAAAATTTCTCGATTATAGAACAAATTTAGAATGATTCAGACCTCCGCTGTCTCGGTGGTTAGAAGCTTACCTAGCGCTAACAGCGTCACAGGGACCGAATGCGGCAGGCGTTAGTGGACCGCAAATACAAATTAACTACATGGCCTAGCATTGGCAGGGACAGGGACCCGCCCCCCTTTCTTTCTTTCTTTCTTTTTGGCAGCAAGCAAGCAAGCAAGCAGGGTTCGAATATCAGAATAATGATTAAGCGGACCAGAATATCGTGATGAGAGTCAACTATTCCTTACACCATAGGTATGGTTGCATCCTAAAATCCCAATTATCAAGGTTCTGTAGCGCCACGGGGAGCAATTGGGACAAATAGCTGTTGAAAAAGGGTTCTTGAGATCACAAACAGGCGTGTGCCCATTACGAAAGAATCATGCTAAGATATTCCTTTCAACAACTTCTAAGTCTCTTCAACAAGTCGTAGCAATGCATCTTCGCTTTGTCTTGTTGACCGCAAACGAAGCGGTGATGGGCTAGCTAGCTGGCTGGGTTTCCGCGTTTGCGCAAAGAAAATCGAAAGAGCTCCGATCGATTCTTATTCATAGTTGGGAAGCAGGGATAGATTTCGTTCTTCCTCGAAGAACCGTACGAACGATTAGGCTGCCGCGATTTCAGTGGTATATTTGTCTCCTGTATTGCGATTGATGACGATTTAAAACACAGGTTTATATCTTGCCATGATGCTAACGATATATGGACAATCATATCACAATTGTGGGGGGGGGGGTCATCAACCGGAAACGTCTGGTCACATTTTCGATGGGTTTTCCATTGAAGGCGATATAGTATTACCAACCCCGGCATATAAGGTTGTGTTCGATTATCTGAGAGGTACTCGGGGCATGCTGTATATTTCGGAACTTGCGGAACGATTTTCTTATTCGATACGCATTCTCGAGCATCTCAAACATAAATGCAGGATAAGAGGAGAGCTGATTCGGCAGCTTCCACAGCTACGCTGTTTGTGGAGCTTTGTCCCTCAGACGAGTCAGATCTGTAGCTCAGAAGGTCGCCCTTGCCGCATCATTCATCGCTACTTTTGAAGCAGTTCTTGATAGCGTCGCCGTGTTGTTTTGATATAAACATACATTTTACATGCATTAATCCAGCTCATTAGTCTAATTATGTCTTAAGAAAGCCAGATTTAGACACTAATTATCAAGCTAATCATGTTTAAGGGAGAAGAAAGAAGAAAGAAGAAAGAAGACAGAAGAAGAAGAAGAAGAAGAAGAAAGAAAGAAAGAAGAAGAAGATGAAAGAAGAAGAATTTCTGTTGTGAAATTGTGTATATGCACAGGCGATCCATCGGAAGCTCGCCCCGAGGACGAAGCCCCAGGGCCATGGATGAGCCCAAAGAGCCTCCCTGCGGAAGTCTCCTCAGCAGCAGAGCCTTCGTATGGTGCATCTCTCTCCTCTCTTTCGTCGTCCTCATGCTCGTCACTCCCCGCATCCCGCAAGACCAGTCTTACCACGATTTTGCTGACCAGCGTAACCTCATTGGTATTTCCTCCGATGCTTGCCTTTTTCCTTCATTTGGTGTCTGTCTTTCGTCGATGAAAGGACTGCGGATGGTCTGGCTTAGTGATACATTGGGGGGTTTGTGGCTGAATCATTTCTGATGAGAGGAATGGCAAGCCGCGGCGCATAGCCGCGGCCATGTTAAATCACATGTATGACTTG
Organism: Azolla pinnata; assembly: GCA_037176905.1. NCBI lineage: Eukaryota > Viridiplantae > Streptophyta > Polypodiopsida > Salviniales > Salviniaceae > Azolla > Azolla pinnata. Next base: position 34,008 of record JBBBWG010030942.1, on the reverse strand, counting down.
TTGATCCTTTGTTTGATCAGATTGAGTTTGGCATGGATATGTCAAAGAAAAATGATTGCTTTAGGATCATCATGCTTGGATTACATGGGTAAGAGATCGGGTCTTCGTTTATTAGTGCTAGGCCTTCCATCACTCTTCCCTATTTTGCTATATTGACAGTGTTATAAGCGAACTTCAGCACATGAAATAACCTTATCTAGTCGCATGAATAGAGTATATTCAAGGTTAAACCTTTTGCCAACATCCCAAATTCTAGAGAAGAATCGTTGTACTTTATAAGCAAGAAACATAGAAGTAGAGCTTGTGTAGCGTGGAATTAGAACTTTGAAATATTGTCACAATCTGCTGACATGGTTCCCAGTATTTTACAATTACTTGTGATTCTTTTTGGAAATTTATCATATCTGTGTTTTCTAGGATATGCCTTTCTTCTGATATGGTTATGCTTGACAAACGTTCCATTGGTTGTGTCAGGCGTTCCAAACACATTAAATGTGCTCTCAAACTTCCCTTTCTTAGTTATTGGGGTTATTGGACTTGTTCTGTGTTTCCATGGAAACTATCTAGGACTAAGGTAACTCTATGAGCATACTTCACCTGTTTCCCTCCAGTGGTCGAATTATCTAGTAGTTGATTCCATTTATTCTCTTGTATAGTTCTACAGGAGAAGTATGGGGTTGGGCCTTCTTTTTTATTGGTATCACATCGACAGCCTTTGGTTCAGCATATTATCATCTTAAACCTGATGATTCTACACTTGTATGGGATCGATTACCTGTGAGTATTCTCGTTTTATAGTCATTGAATGTTTTCTGGAAATTGTCAATTGCACTTTGATATAATGTATTGGATATATATGTGTGTGTGTGACAAAAATGGTGAATGCTAAGTCCATGGCGCCCAACATGATCCATGGACCAGACAATCATCGCAAAGCGTTCTCTTCAGTAGTGCAGATGGGATGTTTTGAAATCACGAACCTAAAGGAAATTCAAAGCTGAAGAAAAGCTTGTGTCCAAATTTGCTGATTTGCTTTTCCTTGATTTTGGTTCTGATTTTGAGTAGAGAAAGACACATCTGGTATCACTGATCATAGTTCTGTCCTTGTTAGCAATCCTCGGAAGCAACAAAATTGAATTCCGCGAATCATGCATTGTATCTGTCTACATATGTCAGGCATTCCAAATATGATACGTTTACATCTTGGAAAAGTCCAGATGGCTTATAAGAACAAACAAGAGACCATATGTCAGCGTGGAATACCTTGCTCAGGTTCAGAAATAAAGTCCTTGCTCTCTTATGTTGCCTGAATCACAAATGTATTTTCGAGTACTTATTGTCCTGCGTCGTTTTATGGCTTATGTACTAGACAGAAAATGTAGCAATGGGTAATTCACCATTTAGTTTAAAGAAGACGAGAAGTTGACGTCAAAAGAGATGAATATAGTACACATTGCCATGTGTTAGACCCATTGTCTTTGAGTGTTCAATATTGAGGACATAGGTTCAAGTCCAACTTGGGTCCGAAACACTTCTATAGAAAACTGAATGCACTGAATTGTTTGTCCATGCAAGGGAGGAGAAGATTTCTCTATTTTTGATGGAACAAAAAAAAAACACTTAGGTCTTAATAACAAGGGGTTTGAGGCAAAATTACTGCTTTTGGCTATGGATGGCATTGTTTGTTGGTGGCATCGTTCTTGAGATCATTCTTGTCAATGATTAAGGGCATCCTCATTGAGAACGCCTTTGTCAAAAGCACATTTTTGGAGCGCATCCTCATTGTTTATTGTCAAGTTTTACCATTTTGGTGGAAATTAGCCATAGGGTCTGGCCCAACATTTGTCCTGCCACCAGGTACTTGCAACATTAGGGTTACTTTGCTCCATTGAGTTATTGTGATTGTGATTAGTTCATGAGGAGCACCTAGGTCTTCCCATTTTATGTGGCCTTGGGTCCTCTACATGCCAAAAAATCATCACTTTTTGGGGTTTATAGCTCCGAAATCACAAGGACTAAGACGTGCGTGCATTCTTTGTGTAGGCAATTGTTGAGAATCAAGCTCAACGTGCATGTGACCATGCGTTTATAGAAACAAGCAAGGTGTTGTGTCGCATGTCGACCTTCATGTCCAAGGAAATTATCAAGGACGCCAAAATTGCCTCTCATGGCCATCATCAAGGGACGCCAAAATTGCCTCTCATGGCCATCATCAAGGGACGCCAAAATTGCCTCTCATTTTGAGATCGCTAGTCTTGGAGCAGCCCATGTTGGAAATTTTTGGAAGGCAAAAGATTCAGGCCATCTAAGCACACGATCTAGTTTTATTAGGTCTAGTGTAGTCATATTTGTTCTTGTTTGAGACATGAAAACATTTGAAGATGTAGTTTCTCACTTTGATCTTATAGGTTATTTTGGCCTCAAAAGATATTAGTTTAACTTTATTTCGGTTGTTCTTCTCTCGTTCCATGTGCCCTCATAAAAATGTGGACATAATCGTGATCCTTTTCTTTGGTTTGTTCATATGTTGCTGGACATTCATTTATTCCTAGCCTCTAATTTCAATGGTTCGTCACCAAAATTACATGACTATCAGGGTAACCTATTCCCTATAGAAGGTGATGGCTCCTTATTATGAGAAAAGCCTCAGCCGATTTTCTCTACTATGGATGTCATATTCTGCATGGTATTTTATGACATGTATGACACAAAATGGACGAACATTAATGTGAGGAATAGTCAAAATTATTCTGTAGAACTGTACCATGTTTTCATTTCAGTACCTTACTTCTTTCCTTCATGTCTGGATTGCAGATGACGATTGCATTTTCATCAATAATGGCGGTATTTATTATGGAAAGGGTAGACGAGCACAAGGGGACTGCATCACTTGCTCTTCTTCTTCTTGTTGGTGTCATTAGTGTTGCCTATTGGAGGTGTGTGCTAACATATTTCCTTCGTATTATTTCAAGTGGTATAATTGGAGGCAAGGCTTATATATCTCGTATTCCATGTAATTTGACTTTCCACAATCCAGTGATTTATTAAAAAACTACTTTGAGATATTTATTTAACTGCACAATACAAATATATTCTCATATCGGCAGATTAAATCCTTATCAAAATAGCCATAGAAGTATTTTTTTCACTGATTGCAACTAGTTTATCGTCATATTGAGGCTAGAAGACCAGCTAAAATAAAAATTTCTACAATACACATGATCACCGATACTGAAATGCACTTCCAAACCTGTCATTTATCCAGATTGGCAGATGATTTGCGACCGTATGCTTTGGTGCAATTTGTCCCTTGTCTTGCCATACCAGCTATGACAATAGCTCTGCCACCTAAATATACACATTCTGTTTACTGGCTTTGGGGAGCAGGTAAGGATAGGTCATGCAGCCAGTATGTTTCTGGATTATGTAGTGTTTCGTGCTTACAGATTTTTCCTCACAGGTTGGTATCTGCTTGCAAAAGTTGAAGAGGCAAAAGACAAGAGGATATACAAGCTAACTCATAATGTTGTTAGTGGTCATACCCTGAAGCATCTATGTTCAGCTATGGTACCAGTATTTATAACGATCATGCTAGCCCGTAGGTGCGTGGAAACTGAAAGGTATGAAACAAATGCCACACGTTGTCGACTATGTTTGTTTGGTCTATGCTCATCCTACCAACTAGGCATATAGGCTCAATGTGCCCTTGTGACAGAATTTATTTAGACTTTACAATGTGGTGGTGATATTCTGCAGAAAGAGTTTGTGGGAGAAGTGGACCGTGCAGGTAAAGTCACAATTCTTCTTTCAAACCAAGAATGCGTCATCTGTTGGGGAAAAAGATGCGGAGCTCCAAGAGGAGACTGTATCATTGGTCCAGAAGTTGGTCGAAGCTTAAAAAAGGGAGTACTCGGAAACAAACGTATCCGAAGGATGTGCGATCGTGATAGTTGTATGATAGTTTGGGGAAGGACGCCGCGGAACTTGCATTCCTTGTTATTATTTTGAAGATTCAAAGCATCGAAAGACGTGTTTGATTTGTTCCAAGAACTAACCAGCATTAGAAAAGCTCTAGGCGACATCGAATAACATGAAGTGTCTAGGTACTCAATCATTCATTGTCAAGAGGACTGAAGTTTGGTGGAGGTGGTTCCCCTCCAAGTACAATAACAGAATGTATTGTGTGTGTATATATATGTGTATATTATATATATATACATACATATCTTTGTGTGTAAGTATTTGAGTGGATTTTTGGGTGGGTCATCAAAATAAATAGATATGGATTTTGAAAGGGAGAAACTTTGTTTTGTTTTGCTTCAAAAATTAGAGGAGGATTGTCAAAGTTGATGGGCAGGTGCTTGAGACAATAACATTGAGCAAGACAATGGGCTTTGCAACACACATTTGTGTGGTCTCTAGAAAGCTCGATTGTCTACGGTTAGCTCTTGGGAGGAGGATTGGCATGGTATCTGCTCTCTGTTTTCATGACTAACTCCGCCGTTTGTGATGCCTATTCGGAAAACGACCGAATCGTAGGCGATTGTGCTACGACTCGGATCGACCCCAATTCAAGATGCGATGATGATAACAGAGTCGTTGCCCGAATCGGTGGTTCCTCATCATTCATCATTCTTTGGCTCCTTGATCGAGCTTCATTTCTCGCCATAGCAATGCACGGTCGAATCGATGCAAGTTGACCACCGTTTTCATGATCGGATCGATCCGATTTGAGATGCCATGATAGCACGAACCGTGGCCGAACTGGTTCCTCGTCGTTCTTCGTTCTTCGGCTCAGTGCTCTCCAGCCAGCAAGTGCACGATCGATCCGACGCAAGCTGGTCTCTGTTTCTCGCGATCGGGATCGAAGCAATCCGAGATTCCATGATGACGGAATCGTTGTCAAATTGGTTCCTCATCACATTTCCTCATTCTTTCGGTTCCCTGTTAGAGCTCGATTCCAGCCAGCACAGCACTGCATGGTCGATCCGATGCAAGTTGATCTCTGTTTTCACGATCGGATCGATTCAATCCAATCCAAGATTCCATGAGAGCAATATCACTGTCGAATCGGTTCCTCATCATATTCTTTGTTCTTTCGGCTCTCTGTTCGAGCCAGCATTGCATGATCGATCCGATGCAAGTTGATCTTTGTTTTCACGATCGGATCGATCCAATCCAATCCAATCGCCATGATTGATTCAATGCAAGTTGATCTCTGTTTTCACAATTGGATTGATCCAATCGAATCCAATCGCCATGATCGATCCGATGCATGTTGATCTCCGTTTTCACGATCGGATCGATCCAAATCCAATCCAATCGCCATGATCGATCCAATGCAAGTTGATCTCTGTTTTCACGATCGGATTGATCCAAATCCAATCCAATCCAATTGCCATGGTCGATCCGATGCAAGCCGATCTTTGTTTTCACGATCGGATCGATCCAATCCAATCCAATCCAATCACCATGATCGATCCGATGCAAGTCGATCTCTGTTTTCACGATCGGATCGATCCAAATCCAATCCAATTGCCATGATCGATCCGATGCAAGTTGATCTCTGTTTTCACAATCGGATCGATCCGATCCAATCCAATCCAATCCAATCGCCATGATCAATCCGATGCAACTTGATCTCTGTTTTCACGATCGGATTGATCCAAATCCAATCCAATCCAATCCAATTGCCATGATCGATCCGATGCAAGCTGATCTCTGTTTTCACGATCGGATCGATCCAATTTCAATCCAAATCCAAATCCAAATCCAATCCAATCGACACGATAATCGAATCGTTGTCGAATCCCAACGAGATCGGTCCACTCTCCAACGCAAAATTCATCGGTCGAAAAATGTCGTCGAAATGACGTCTGTAAAATTTGTTAAACAACAAGAAGTTCACGAAAACCAACATTGTGGGGTCGTTGAGAGATACATAGAATTTGATGGAAAGAGAGAGAGACGGAGAGAGAGCTCCTCTCCTGCTCTCAGCGATGGCGACGACAATCGGTTCCTGATGGACGACGGGACGGGCAAATGAGAAAGGGAATGCATCTTTCGCGAGGCTGGAACTTCTGACCATCCGCCGCCGCTCAATCGGAACGTGTTGCCTGTTCTTTTCGCCTTCTATTTGGGCTTGCTTATCAGTTCAAAAGCCGGAAGTTACCTCCTTTTCTTCTTCTTCTTCTTCTTCTTCTTCTTCTTCTTCTTCTTCTAGGTGTTTCCCTGCGTGCCATGGAATCCTTCAATGCCTCGTCTATTGATGGTGGTGGTGGTGGTGGTGGTGGCAGTAGTGGTGGCATCGTCGTCAAATGGAGAGGAAATCGGCGCTCAAGCTTTGCGGTGAGTAGAACATTTTGAGAGGGATGATGCTGAGTGAGAGAGAGACGCGCAAAGAAAGCAAGAAAGATTAGAGCATCCTATTTAATTATGATGATCATAATGGAATTTGAATGGGATCACCTTGGGAATCTGGGATTCTGTTCATTTTTTTGTTTGTATATGTTTTCATGTAATGCTGGTATGCATCACCTCCGAGAGAGAGGTACGTTATCACCTTCGGGAGAAAGGCTATTCTTTAATGGAGGTTTTTCCATTAAATTCTTGAAATTATGGATTCATCTTCTTTAGGATCTACTTTTTGAGGACCTCTTATTGGGATACATTTTTTGATGAATCAATCTGTTCAAAACATTTTTTGGTGGATCTTTCCTTCAGCTACATTGTTTTATAATCTCTTCATTTCATCTTCTGGACGATTTGTTCTCGTAATCATGCAAGTATGCAAGGTTCATCACCATTCTGAATACGTACTGGGGTTCTTTTGGAAAACGAATTTGAGTCCACCTATATTCAGGATACTAATTGTTTAACTAAAAGGATCTTTTAGCGGCTCACTTTTAGTTATATTTATTTATTTTATTCTTTTCATAGACAATACACCGTCATAGAAAATTCCGTCCTTTTTCTGTTTACAAGATGTTAATATATCATATTTTCAGGTTGCTCTTTCCTTGTTGTTCTCACAACGTAAGGTGTAATATCACCTTTGTTCTCATAGATCATTTTGGCCTCTTAAAAGACCTTAATAAATATTTCTTCCTCTATTTCTTTATATTTTCTTTTGATGATGTAAATGACAAGATTCTTTTGTCATCCTCAGTTACTTCTAGTAGCATTTCTGCTGTTTTCTTGTTCTCAAAGATGAGATAACAATGTATAATGTAATATCTTGGTCATATAGGCCTCTTAAAAGGTGATAAGATATCTTTCTTTCTTTCTTTGGTGATAGTATACCTTTCTTTGTGCTAAAAACTTTGTCATGAATCTTCGTTCTAAAGATGTGACATGTTATTATTGACAGGTTTATTTGTTTCCATGTTCTTCATTGCGATCTTTCTTGGTTCTTGTTTATACTTCTAATGTAGTATTAAGATCTATATAGATGAGACCATGCATATCCTTTTATAAAAATTCTGTCGCCATAGAGATTTGGGTAGCTCAGACCATTAGTGAGGATTCCATATTTTTCGTATACTTCTGGATCTGTTTGTTTATCTGTGCTTCTATTGTAGACAATTCGGTATTCTTCTTGCATGGCGAATGAGATCTCCATAGCCAAATTTACGTGGAGCCAAGTGGGCAGTTAGTGGACAAGGGTGGTATTTGTATGCCCAAATGCCATTATGAGGGCAGTGTCCACATCAGGAAAAGTGGGTTATTATGCAAGGCGGTAGTTGAAGCACTCATTTATCGATGATGGCATCCCTTGGGACTCCCAGTTGAAGTTTTCATTGCTGAACACACTTACATTGATTGCTGTTGGGTTGCGTAAGATCGTTGAGAAGGGATCTTCTGTCAAGATTCCATGTTTTCTTTTGAAGAACGGGTCAATGTCTCAATAATGTGTGTATTTATTTTAGGCGACGTCCATGGATCATGTATTAAGCAAGAACTTCGTTTTTATTTTGAGATTCAGCAAGAGTACCATGCAAGTGAGAGGGAAAAGCAAGTAGAGAGGGGCCCAATCCCATTTTTAAAGGGAACAACTCCTGACAAAGTTGAAATTCTTACTTTTCCAGCAGAATCTTCAATGGTATTTTTTTTAAACCTAACCTTTTTACCCATACTCATTATGTGAGAAAATAAGGCGTGGGTCAGTAGATAATTTAATATGGAAAATGGATAAAGAGTTTCGCGTTACATGTGTGTATATAAAACCATTATTTTGAACAACAGCAACAGAGATTATCTGGCTTTTTGACTCTGCGGGGATTAAGGGAGTTACAGAAGGCATTCGAATCGATTGAAGCTACGAAGAATAAGCTAGATAAGGTAAACGTATGCTTAATTCCTAAAATTTGTCTCCATGATACCTAGTTACCAAAATTAATACAATAATTATTTCAAGTATGATAGATTGTAATTAGTTGTGCTTTTCTGTATTTTTTCTGCACATTACTTGCATGTTTGAGAAATATGCTTTTCTGAGCTCAAAAAGCTCAGAGTGTTCCTGCCCGTCATTTTATTCACCAACAGAAGTATTTTTGGTTGTTATTTCATTCATTCTCTCTTTTTTCTTCCTTTTTTGTTGAAGTGCTCTAATTAGAGATATGCTGATGTTTTCATGGAATTTGACCTGCAAATATTTATTGTTCTTTATCTGATTTGTAGGAAGAGTTTGTGAAAATGTGCTTGAATTTGGATGACGTGGCAGCACATATGAGGTATTAAAGAGGAAACTGTTTTATGTTGATCTGTTTGGTTAAATCTGCTCTGGTAATCATTCTGATGAGAAAACAAGGTTTGTACTACCTACCAACTCAACTAATGTTTTGTTTCCTTTAGTAAAACTGAGATGGAGCAACTTTTTATGAAAGTCGATGTAAATAACAATGGTCTTGTGGACTGGAATGACTTCACCAATTTCACTCTTCTGCAGCAAGTAAGTTACATGTCTCTCTAACAAGTATATGCTCCTATGTTTTCTTGGATTGACTTATAAAAATAGTTTCTATGGTCTAAAACATGTGCTGGATTACAAAACATGTTCATCCTGCATTTATATTATGTTGCATAGGTTTTCTGCCATTTAATAATCGTTGTAAACTGTTTTCCCTTTTTTTGAATATCAGCTATCTAAAGAGGACGATCTGCATGCCGAGTTTGCACCATATGCGAAATTAAAAAGTCAAGAAATGCACACAGATAATTCTACTGAAGATTCAGAATCTGAAGAGGAAGAAGAGGATGACATTGCTCCACCTTTTGTTCATAAGCATCATAAGGGATCGAGCAACACAATAATGAGGCCATCACCAGTGATTGAAAAGGTAAGTTACTGCAGTACATACTGGGACAACATGATATGTAACATTAGTTTCATGCTAAAAGCTTAAATATCTTGGCATTTTCAGATTATAAAACTGAATACCTTACAAACGTATGTAACCTGTACACAAGATGGCCACTTGAAGCTTTGGCATACAGATTCTTTAAAACTTTTGCGGACACAATTAAACGGAACTGGTGGTAAGCTGAATTTTCATCTTGTTTGATCCTTCATAGGGAAACTGCATATTATTGACAAGTACTGTCAGATCGTCAACTATACAGGTCCTTGGGAATATTGATGGATACATGCTGGCTAAATACTTGAGCATGTAGCTGTGGTAGTTTATGTTTTTGTTTGTTGTTCTCCAGGATGAAATGACATTTCAGATATACTATTTGGTTCAGTATTATAGGAACCTTTTCTTGTGCTTTTTTTTTTGTTTGAGATGTTCTGCTAAGCCATTATGTTTTTTTGGAAGTTAAATGTAAGAAAGATATATTTTTTAAAGAGGCTGAAATGGCCTAGGGACCAAAACTTGTGTCTTGTTTTTGATGAAAAAAACAGAGAAACGTCTTAGGCAGTAAATGACAGTGATGGAATAGAATGAGAAGTAGATGCAGAAAACAAATCTCAGTTGAGGCTGGAGCAGACACTTTTTTGTGAGAAGTGCATCAATTGAATCAACTTCTTGCATTTATCTCCTTAAGCTGCTCCTTGAGCTTGGAGAATTTGTTTCAGTTCCTTTGAGTATAGAGGTTCTTTACCCCTAAGCACTCATGGAAGTGGTGCAAAATCGAAATTGTGGAACGATGTAATCGTTGATTTGTCTTTACAATGGTGAGTGCATCAGTTTTGAGTACCATCATCTGATTGGTTGGCAATATCTTATAGCTTTTTTTACGTCCAATGGATATCTCATCATTTATGCCCAACAAGGTAGTTGGTACCATTGTAAATAGAGATGACAGTCTGCAGTATTTGGTGGTTGTGTACCAAAAGGTACTAAAGATAATATTTCTAAATAAATCTTGGAGAATTAGTACACACATTTTTCTAGAAAGAATAAAGCTAAGTTACTGGGTGGAGGATGAATCAGTTGGATTTGAGTTGCTGCTAAAATCGGTTTGGTTGTATCTCTAGAAGCTTAGGCTTGTAAATACTCAAAAGAGTCAAAAAAAAGAGAATTGCCCTGTAATCTGGACAGGGAAGTTGGGCTGCTTTGTAAAGGAGAAGATCTTTACATGACTATGCGGGAGAATGCAATCAGACTAGTAACCTTTAACCTGCTCTGATATCATTAGTAGATAATGCCGGCTAGTTTGTAAAGGAGAAGATCTTTACGTGTCTATGTGAGATAATACAATCAGACTAGTAACCTTTAACCTGCTCTGATACCATTAGTAGATAATGCCAGCTAGTTTATCACATCAAGATCAAGAAGAAGGAGAAAGTCCAAGAATGCAAATGTTACAAACTAGGTCAATAAGCCATGGACTAAAGGTGGCTGGCTCAGCTCAAACCTTAAGCAGCTTGAGTGGCTTGAGCCATAATATTGAACATTTATTTGTATACATAGATTTATTATTATGAATTTAAGCCTCATAGGATAGGTTATAACAGCTCCGGGTTTGGAGTTTAATAACACTGACGGCTTAGGCTTGTTTTCTTTACAGTCTATAAGTAACCAAGCTAGGCCGCTCCAAGTTGTTGCCAATACTTAAATCTGAAAGAAATTTCTGGGCAAAACCTCTGGATCCATTTGCATATTTCACAAGACGTTCTTTTTACTCCTATGGCTAATGATTAAGATAGCATAGCCATAGGGAGGTTACGTTAGGGTGACTGGATGGAAACAATTCAAATCAGGGTCTAAAGACACTCTAGTACCTGTGATAAGTTTGTATTTTTTCTTCCAGATACTATGCAGCTTAGAGTTGTGTCTTTGTTGAGTCTAGTTGCCTCAATTCTTATGAATTTATCATTGATTAGAAGATTAAATGTTTTAGTTTTGTGCCTTCAGTTTAATAAGTAAATTTCTGCGATCCACTCTACTTGTTACTAATTACCTCAAGTTAATTAAGTGTTCCTCTCTGTTCTAGCCATTCACAATGTACAAATGAATATTGAATTATTTTATTGAAGAACAAAATCCATCTAATGTGTTGTCATCCATTCAAAATTTCAGCATGGATATCTGACCTTGCAGCTATGGCCCAACAACCGCTTGCAGCATTTGCAATGGATAGAAGGTGAATAAAATACAAGTTTTCACTGTTTATGAATCAATGAACCTTGAAGCTTCTTGCTGCATTCTCAATATCATTGTGTCCATGAATATTGGAGGAAAGATAATTTCTTAACTCATCCACTTTGAGAACGAAGTGAACAAGGCAGTACACCAAGGCATTTTTAACAACTGTTAAATGTATACCAAGTCATTTTGTGCTCTAGACTCCTAAAACAAGTGCATCAATATGTACTCATGAATTATCAACCATCACTTTTGGTTCCTGATCATTGGAGTGAAGATTGTTGCACTCCATAGTATTTATCATATAGATGGTCGTTATGATGGTTGCCTTGTGGCATTGATCACATGAAAATAGTTTTTGTGATTACTCGAGAATCAAATTATACGATTTGGATGAAGGCCTTAGACTAGCCCAGTTAGAACAGTTCAAGGGAATGGTCAGTGAGATGGGTGCTTTGTGGCATTGATCTTATGAAGATAGTTCTTATGACCAGGCAACCCAAGTGATAGAAATGAAATATTTGGATGAAGACCTGAGAACAGCCTAATAAGATCATTGCAAGGGAAACATGGCATAAGCTGTGTCAAGTCATAAGGTGATCAAGAAGGCTTTGGAGTGTAAGAATGGAGACACTAAAGCAATTAGGCTGCATAGGGTCTTTATAAGGATGCTCCCTGGTGTAGTTTTTTGTGGAAGAATTTTTGGGTTCAATCCACTTTACAGCAGATGGCGCATGAGATAGACTGGAATAATCGTGGATTTATGTAATCTGTGAGAGTGGAAAACAGTATGCCAACATGCTAAGCGCCAACTCTATTGAAAGCTGGTTTCTTTTCTAAAGATTTTATCCATCATTTCAATTTAGTCTTTCTTCCATGAAGAATTGTCTTCCTCTATGCTATCTGGTAAGAGTCATATTCTGTTAATGACAAGATTTTGTTACCAGATTCAAAACTTTCAACATTATTCCTAGTTTGGATATTATCACAGTTTCCAGCTAAAGTGTTTGGGTTAAATACTGTGATAGCATTTGGAGCTCAAGTCACGACATTAATCCTAGGATCACATATTATCATGTTTGCCATCTAGTACTTCCCATCCATATAAACAAGACAATTTGAACTATTTGTCTGATGAATGATGCCATTGTGTGTCAAACCAACCTTTGGTGGCTATCACTACTGCTCTTAAGTACTAACATTTGGAGCTTCAACATTATTCCTAGTACTGGATAGTATTGTGTTTTCCATGCTTTCATATTTGGAGCTCAAATCTTGGCGTTTTGGGTGTAGTACTTCCCACCCACATAAACCATGCAATGTAAATAAAGTATTTAACCTTTACAAAGTGTTTGGGTTAAATTTTCCTTCTTATTCAAGCTAGAATTTGAAATTCGGAATTTGTTCTGATTATCTTATCACAATCTGATCTACAATTGACAGCATTACTTTTTATGATGTTGGACGACTATCGCTTGATGTTCTTGGGTGTATTCGAAATCTTGTATGTTCCTAACTTAAAATTCTACAGAACGTCAATCTCCAGTTTAGGTTGTTTTGAAACTGTTATATATTGAAAATAATAAACAGAATGTAACTGAACAAGAGAGACTGCTAAACTTGTTTTGTTTTGTGCAATAAAAATCTGATGCACCAAGAAAGAAAGAAAATTATATTAACGTCTTTTTAAGAGGCCAAAGTACGACTTCAAATGTTTTCATGTCTCAGAGGAGAATAGATACAACTATACAGAATAAGTTCTGAAATATAGTAAATCTCTAATAAACCAAGATCCTGAAGATGGTCTGAAGCTTTTTCCCTCAAGAAATCTCCAACATGGGGCACTCCTAGATGGAGAGAACTCCAAAATGTAGAAATTTGTGATTGCTCTTTATCGTGAACTGTGTGGTTTTCTCTCTGTTTTGTGGTTTCTAGGTAAAACAATCTTAAGCAACATTGGTCTTCATATTCCATTACTTGAGTGGTGCGCCAAAAGCTTGTTTGAAAAGGCCAGGGCTATCAACTTTTAATTTATAAAATACACATATGGCAAACATGGTATTCTTCTGATTTCACCCCTTGATGGTATAATGGGCATATCCATTATTCCATAGATATGTGTGCAAGTATGCCACTCTCTATTTCTAATTGATGTCAAGGGGACTTCTATCACAATGCCGAGTGTATGAGCTAGATGTGTAGGAAAAGGTCCTTATAGTGTGCAATCTTCTGTTGGGCTGATCCTTGTCCTTTAACTATTTGATTTGATGTTGTTGGCCAAGATCTCTTTATTCTTGTCCGCATTGTTATCGTTAGATATGGGTGACAAGGCTATATGGCGTTTATACTCATTCCATGTGGCTGCAGCCATTCTTGCATTTCAGCAAACCAACAGTGAGTATGTCCATGTTCAGCAAGCTGTTTTGGTTATATAAGTGACTAAGAACATTGTTAATTCCAGTCTGTTTGTAGTGTATGAAAGGCCACTCATTAGTGTAAGAAGTTCTGAAGTTTGTGGAATATGTTTCCGAAGTAGTGTAAACATTGCCTGCCTTACGGGTTAGGGGCTTCTAGTCATTCTAAGTGCAATGCCAGATGAACCCTTGATACTGGGTTAAACAAAACAAAATTATATAAATTTTTTTTGTTTCACCAATACACTATATTATATAATTCTATGAGACATTCATCCTATTTTGATATTAATACTATAAGAAAATCAGTGTAATGCTAATCTTTAAATACTTCAACACATACAATCTTGTAGATTATAAGCTGGGAAATCGGGCGGGTTTTTTGTATATAAGCTTGAGAGGTTACACCACCTTTGGGGTATAGCAGTTCCTTTTGGAAGCCTGGGGAGAAAACTCCGCATTACCTGTTATCAGCAGGTGCAAACTCCACATTACCTGTTATCCTTTTGAAGATGGTAGGTCACTAGCTGCCTCCTTGGTGAATTTGGGGGGACTCTAGGGCTGGACCCTAAGGGGTTTGGAGAACGAAATAAGCTGAGTGGTTTCAGCGTCTGCTTATGAATCGGGAGCTTTTAGTGTTTGTAATCGCCCACTATAGTTCTGAGTCACTTTATAGGCCTTAATTAACTCCATTTGCAGTGATGGAGAGAAGTAGGTCGTCATTGAGTAATGCCAATAAAACAAGAAAAATAGTTGGTGTATTGGTTTTTGTATATTCAATACATTTACAACTTATGAAAAAGAGAATGAACTTCTACTAATTATTCGTGAAATTTCCAGGACAATATACCCCTTTGCGCAACGTGGATCAGAACTTTGGATGCTGATAAATTGGTTTATGGAGATGATAAAGGCTTCCTTAATATGTTCAATTTCACTGATGAATGGGGCGGGTCTGTTTAAATCTTTCCAGCAGAATCTTTTTTATTTCCTTAGCTATAAACTCTGTTTTGCTGAAACTCAATTCCTTAGCATCTTCCGCTCACATATGGCATTTTTGATATTACAGTATTTCATTTAGAACATGTGCATTAATGAATATGGTAGAATACCTCTATTAGAATTTTGATGCATATGATGCATATAGTCTTTGCTGATTTTCGGAACCATGTGTATGGCAGAGAAAATCCCAAAGTTTCTGCTGGAGTTGCTGATCATTTACTTCCAGGGATGTCAGAGGAACGACCTTGGAGAATTCATTCTTCTTGGGTTACAAGACTGCTTTATCTCACTCACTCATCCTCTTTATTGAGTAGCTCTATGGATGGTCAACTCATGATGCTAGATTTGGAGAAGCAAAGAAGGAAGTGGTCAACAAAAGAGCACTTGCATGGCATTTGTGCCTTTGCATATGGGAGGTAACTATATCTCCTTTGCAAATGGATAGGTCCCTGCTTGTAATTATAAGTTCTCCCTTATATGGTGATCAAAATACATAGAACTAGTAACGTCTAGAGGGTCCGAAGTGTGAACCACAGTTTTGCTAACTTAATCACACCTTGACCGCACTTGTGGGGAGAAAGATGGAAATCGCCATTTTTGTTGGGCATATTGCCCCTGTATCCCGCTGTGGCAAACTTTAAGGAAGGCAAGCCATTTCTTTTTGCATTGTCTGATAATCCTTTTATTATTGTCCTCTTAATTTGTGAATCATTCCTAGCCAGATCTTCATGATCATCTTAGCAGGTAGCTCCGTTATCCCCCCAAAACTTCCTTCAATTTCGTTGTTCACATGAACCAAACGGTGGGGCTACCAACCATATCCCGATCATCTGTAGAACTCTACACCACACCTTTTGAGCCTTTAGACAATCTGACAAACAATGTTTGGTAGAATCACATGGATTATTCCATCTCACACAACTCATGTTTTTTTTTCCCATTCACACACTGCAATTGCCTGCAAAAAATAGGCGAGTTTGCTTCTCTACTGCTCTCAGATGATCCTCCAACTGAATTTCAGTTGACCTAGTTTCACAACACAATGGAATAATGGGATTGTTTCGCACTTCAACATATGGTTGTGGATTAATCCACTAGATTTCTTAAGGTCCCAACTCAGTAGGCTACTGGGGTGCTTCCATAGGTGTTCCGTTACTGATATAACATCTTGGCATAAAAGGCATGAAACATGCATGCATCTTTGACCTTGGTTGGAGCAACACATCCAGAGGAAAGTATCATTTTTGTCTAATTATTATGCACCTACATACATTTATAATGTGGAATCCCATTCTCCACCAAACTAAACCTATTCATCCCAGAATTTTAGGTATGTGTTGTGGCACTAGATACTTTGTTAAGTATCTGGATACTCACACAAATACTTATTCTAATTGTCCGGATATATCTGCACAACAGGAAATTAAATTTTATAGCAACTTGTGGTTTGGAGAGGCATATTAATATCTGGAATCCCTTCACGGCAAAAGTAATGGGAAATCTCGTTGGCCACCAAGCTCCAGTAGTGGTCAGTAATTGATGCCTGTATTACCTTCAGCTTCTCAAGATTGATTGTTTCTTCCAAGTAGTGAATACAACTTACTGTCTTATTTATCAGGATGTTGTTGTGAATGATAAAGAAAACCAGATTATTAGTGTTGCATCTGATAATGTCATAAAAGTGTGGGAGATGAGGAACTACAAATGTATGCAAACAATCTATGCAAAATCAAGTGAAAAATCTATAGATACCCCGATAATATGCCGACTTTTTTTCGATCAAGAAAAACGTGTGAGTGATAGGTTAATATGGACAATTATTCTAAGAATCTTGCATATGCAAAACTTTTTATCATTATGAGCTATGCCAAGGTGAAATTTCTGATAGTTTATGGCTTCGTCTCTTTAGACTCTGCTAGCAGGTGGAACATCCCTTGATGCATGGAAACAAAAGGGTTCAGCAGAGCATAAAGTCAAGAAAGTCTGTTCGGTACTATATAACCCAAATTTTCAGCAGGTTGTTACTGAAACTTGATCAAACTGTAAGAATTCGCATGTATCAGAACATTGCTTCTCAAGCTGAAATAAGAAAGGAATTCCTAGGTTTCTACCTCTATTTTTATTTTATGTATATATCTGACATATTTTTTATGCCGTATAACACATTTTAGAGAAGAAAAACATGTATAGAATGTTTTGGCAGGTTGTTATTGGAGAGGAGACAGATTCCGCTGTCACAGTATGGGATGTGAAGACTGGTTTAAAAACGTTTTCGTTCTGTGACGTAAACAAGTAATAATAACTTTACAATGATCCAGATGGCTGTAAGTTGAAATTTGTTGCAAGGCAAGATTGTAGTTTTTGACAGGACAAGGATGTCAGCAATGTCGTTTGATTTCTCTGGAAGAAGGTTGCTGACTGGAGGACAAGATGGCCATTTAAGTATGTGGAACTTCAATAATGGGCAACAACTGAAAGAATTCAGAGGCTTTGGTCAGGTACTGTTGTCTTTATACTCTCTTATATTTAAAGTATATGTTCTAGTTTACAGTATTCAGTCTGCTTTTTTTTAAGTTTACTGGGGGAGATATAACTAATGCTCGAAATATATCAAAATATATTGATAAACTTAACCAGCTGGAATTAGGCTTTGTGACACTGATATTTCAAACAAGAAAAAAGCCTTCATTACAAAAATCTGTAATGTGATGAAACATGATATTCGAACGCGGCCTGTTGAATTTGAACATGCGTGAAGCAAAGGGGTTTTAAGCATTACAAATGGGTTTCGAAAAAAAGCATGGGGCAGCTTCACTAAGCAAGTTTAGATGAGTTTGATATCTTAAGATTCAAACTGTTGCTCAGTCCCCTTCACGTTTTTGTCGTTTTAAACAATACTCTATTACTCTATTTTTCATTCTTTGGATAGACAAAATCTCTTAACGATTCAGTGCAGGTTTCTAACTTCCTCCTATGTTCAAAAATATTGTCAAAATGGTGGGGTAATTGTTTGGCTTAAAACTTGGACGAGACACTGAGTCTCTTTTTCTTTATTTCATCTGCAGAACAGCTTAGAATATTATATTGAAATTGTTTCAGCACTTAAAAGAAGAGATATCAAACAAATCAATTTGTAAAAACGTTTTCATGTTTTGTTTGCTCAATTCATATCTATTGATAGAATGAGGTTAGCTGTGTTGCGTGCTTGGAAGAAGGCAATGTGAAATTTGTTTGTGCCGGAGGTTGGAATGGGAAGGTAAGCTCTTCTGAATCTAATGGATTCTCAAAAGATCCTGAATATCAACTTCTTCTTATTAAAAGATAGAAAATAATGGCAGGTCTGCATATGGAGAGATGGTGCCAAAGAGAGAGAGAAGGTTGAACATGTTACTCGAGGTCATTCCGATGATATTACATGCATGGCTGTATTCCCACCTAATTGTTTTGCAACTGGAGGCTATGATGGGAAGGTATTTTCCACTTAGTTAAATATATAAGCATGCATATAAATGATTGTGCTTCACTGTATAAGCTCAATTTATCTATTTGCTAACTTTTCGTGAAGGCACTGGTAAACTCATTTTCTTGCTGCTCTGGATCTGCTCGAATGCCTCATTGTTTTAACTACTGTCCATATCCCAAATATGACGTGCTGCCAGATTTCAGGTGATTGTTTGGAAGGTGGACGGTCTGATTAGATGCGTACTTCAAGCATGTGAGCCAAACTCAGACGAGAATATCTCTTATCCTGTAACAAGCCTGATAACATTGCCTGTGGTATGACTTCTCCCATCAGTATCTCATGGTGGGCTTCATATTATTACGAGAAAGTTGTAATAGTATTATTATCTATATGTCTGGTACATATTTGAAAATAATTTCTAAATGATATTCTAGGAGAAAGTGTTGGTCAGTGTTTCTGCACATGGATATATCTACTTCTGGAAAGTTCCAGAACCTAAACCTGTAAGTTTGGATTTTCTTTTTTTGTATAATTACTTTGCAAAGCGAAGGCTTGGGGCGTGGAAAGGAAACTTTCATGAAATTGCCAAAAAGTGCTTGGAGTAAAAGCTATGATGAAAAAGAAAACTAGCTGAAATTGAATGGGAGAGTTTAAATTCGAACTATAATCATCCTTGTTTGAGATCGTCAATACCCATATAGGCTATGGAATTATAAGAACTTAGAAGAACAACTTGATCCTTAATATGCACTCTGTGAACCTTGTTAAGGTAACGTCTTGATATTTACCCCAATTGAGGCTTGGATGAATAGAAATTGTTACCTAGCGGACAAACACGATACAAAATCTCCTGCGGGAGTCATACACAAGATGCCATTCTTTTTGTAGCTTTAGACAAATATGAACTTTGATGCTTAAGATGCAGATGTGTTACATTGCAGACAGTTTAAATTAGATGCATATGATGTTTTTGTGAAAAACACTTGAATCTCAGTTTACTCCCAAAAGTGTTTTGGGTGGTAATATGGCAATAGAGCATCTAATAAGTGCCCATTTTAAAGCTATTTTAAGAGAAAAGCTTAGCTTAAAAGGGGAAGTAAACCTACATTAATATGTTGCTTTCTTTTAGGTGTATGAAGCGTCACTTGGACACCTAGCTCAACCAGGCCCTATGTGTGCTGATTTAAAGAACCAGGTACTATTCCAATATCAAGTTATGCTTCAAAATAGGAAGGAAAGATTTAATACCATCTTCTGAAGCCCTAAACCAAAAGGAAGGAAAGATATATTACATCTTAAACCCTAAACCAAATATTAACTTAGATGGAAGATGGATGCTTTCCAGACCTTCGTATGTATATATGCATCTTTTGCATGCATTATGCAGTTTAATATAGGACAATACCCAACCTCGTCATATACTCTAAATATTTATATCGGTAGATATGCCCAAAAACCTATGCAGGAAAGATTTTGTTAGTTATGCCATCAAGTAGTAGAATTGAAAGACTATAATGTTTGCCACTGTGCTCTTTTCCATGAATTATTAGGAGATACCATTACCTGTTCAATGAAGGTATTGGATTTCAATTATAGGATTGTTGAGAAATAGCTTCATGCAAATCATTGGCTGACTATGGAGGTTCATAAAACCAATGGTTTAGGAATTGCCCGTCCTGCTCAAGTGAAAGCCAGTGGAAGAATCATCAAGTTTTCCTAGCTTTATCATTCCGCTTATTCCAAGAAGATCCAACCTGGCTGGAGATTCTAAATGGCTTACAATAAATTGAACAATAACAACTTGTCTCGCACATAAAACTTGTCCATCTGGATCACTGATTTGCTTGTCATCTCCGAAACCAATGCTGTGTATTTTACTTCGAAGTTCTCTCCATCTTCAATCCACTTATTTTTCTTTAACCCACAAATCTTTTAAAGCTTTTCCTATTATAGTTTTGAAAGTTTTTTTAGCTATGGTTTTTCAAACTCGTAATGTTGTTTGCTTAATAATCAGGTGCTTTTCACATCGGACATAAAAGGATATGTTAAGGCATGGAAAATGAACGAACTAATATTCTCAAAAGAGGAAGTGGATTCAAAGTTTACAGAAATATTTTGTTTTCGTGCACATCATGGGATGATTGTGAGTATCCTCGGCAGTAACTGGTTCATTATGTGTTCTTTCATTAGTTCATTGTTAGATCATGATTAGAATTGATGAAAAGAATTTGGATGCCTCCAAATCCTACTTTGTAGATGATATCAGTAGCGCTCAAGTCACATCAATGCCCTAACCATGTTTTGTTTTCCATATCATTTAGGTTTCGATGATTTTCATTGTGGAGAAGAAACTGATTCTTACAGCGTCTGTTCACTTTGCTTGGTATGTCTGAACTTTAGTGTGTAATCTTGGCACAAATATAATTCTGTCATGGGAACTTGTTACAACTGTAAGTGTATATGCATCATCTGTTTCTTGTTTCACATAAATGTGTTTGATCAAATCCCATAATGCTACACCTGGGACTAACCTCGTAATGTTGCAAACGAAGGAAACCCCAATATGATAGCATAGCACTTTTTCTAGGTAACTAATTACTGTGGAGAGTGAGCGGTTGGCAAACTTGAAAAGTTCAAGCATAAAACATGTATTTCGAGTGAATGGGAAATACACTTCCGTATAGATGGAGTTATATGAAGGCCCAAATGCCACGCTTGTGAAGCATTGTTCAAGGTGTGAAATCACATTATTTCCATGTTCCATCTCTCCTGGTGGTATGAGTTATTCAAGGGATAAATAAATGAGGTTTTGTGGGCAATAGCAGCCCGTCATCACCTTACTTGAAGCAATGTCCCCTTTTACTGAGGATTTTCAACTCACTAAGGGATCTTACATTTGGAACGGTTATATTAGAGATTGATTGACGGAAAAACTTTCAAACTGAGCTGAAAATAGTGTGCTGCACATAATGGAAATCTTTAGTCACTCCTGAATGTTATCTACTGTCTGGTCTTGTGTGCCACTTCTGCCACCAAAAAGACATTAATTGCTTTGATATATCTAGAGGGATATGTATAGTTGACTATCTGAGTAAGGCATAAACTTCATACTATGCTTACATGTGTGAGTTTCGAATTCTAATGTGCGTCTGTCATTCTTTATATTTTTTGTCAGCCGGCTATGGACAGATACAGGAATTAAGATAGGGCAGTTTGGGCAATCAAATATGTGGAATCTACAGGTACCTGACACATGGGCAAAGAAGAATCCTTCTTATATGTCAAATCTTCCCTCAGCACAAGACTATGATTCAATGTCCAGTAGTACCCGCTCAAGCTCAAGAGTTAGCACAAGTGCATCTTCTGGAAGGTGTTCTAGTAATAGCAGACAAACAAGCTATGGGCATGGCACCAATGCAGCACCCTCATTGACTTCAGAAAGTGAACTGAATGAAGATGAAAATCAAGATAGTTCACTAAAATGTCCAGATTTAAGGTCAGATGCAATTTCTTTCCTGTGAGATTTCTTTTCTATGGATGCATATTTGATTAGTTTTAAAGCATCTTGCATACTGCATTAAGTGGGCATCGGTTATATTTAACAGAGTCTAGTCGTTTTGTGGAACTTCTGTTCACAGAGTAATATGCATCCATCCGATGAACGGTTGGTATGGCAGCAAGTGTTTCTAAATAAAAGAGGTACAATAACGAGTGTACAGAATTCTTAGCGGTTATCAGGCTTGTAACGCAGTGATGGGGGGATGTGAGAAACAAACTACAATTGTACTGACTTTCAGGATTGGTATTGTGGTTCAGTCATTCTGTATGTTAGAGTCAGACTGGAGTGCATGAGCAAAGAGAAATGGCGATCATTCAGTTAGACATGTGCTTCTGAAAGGGATTTGCAACTTGAAGCTACATGTTGATCCTCGAAGCCCTTGAGGAACTAAGAGTTTGTGAAAGAAGATTCATATTGTTGGTTGTAGACTTCTGTGCTCAGCTCACCTGACATGAGCACTTGGTCTCATGATCCGATGCAGTGGGCAATATGTGCAGTATATGAAAGTATCAAGAAGAATGTGTTCTCCTAGTGGACCCAGCCACTGACTGCATCTCCTGCCATTTCTGGGGATGTTCATTTCGTGCATCTGTTGTGCACATTGGATCCTTCTAGAAGTCTATGGGCTCACACAGCAACCGGTAACCCATTGAATTGGTAAGTTGTAACCCTCCTTAAGAAGATGATCTCAGAGGCAGGCAAAACAAGTTTTCTATAAATGTTCATTTTTGTTATATAGAAAGAAAATGATCAGAGAAGTCAGAGAAGAATCGGAAGATCTCGCCATAAAGATACTCTTTAATCATCTGTAATAATGAGATGGATGGAATCATATAGTCCTTGATCAACCTATGGGAGTATAGCTAGGGGAAAACAAAAGTAGTATGTGGTGGGTCTCACTGAGGCTTGGTGGTAGATATGAATAGAGAACATGATTGTTCATTCATGTGAATGAACCTCATTTGCCACTGGTATTTTTCTCACATTTGAAAACTTCAAATTCGGAGCAGTTATTTATCCTGTGCTTATTGTGAAGAAACATCTTTCTCCAGGTATCCAGATTCAAATATTGCTAACATAGTGGAGTCTGGCCCCCCGCATTTGCGTCTTGACTCTTGGTACAGGCCACTACAAACTGCATACAATAGGAAGCTTCCGACCAAGGTAATTTATTTACATCTCAAATCATTCTTAGCATCTGTGGCTGATGTTATTCTCAAGCACCTGTCGAGAGTCATTGATGGTTACCTTTTGTTCATTTTTTGAAGGAGCTTATACCCTTTGGACCAATAATCCCAACTGACATATCGTTTGTGAAAAAGAAACCAGAGGCTGAGCTGGAGAAGGCATCATCAATGCAATCTAGAAGAAAGTCCAGGAATCAGGTTTTGCCTAATTATTGAGCAAATGCATTCCTGACACAGTCCTTAATATGAAAGTAAATCGGTCTAAACTCGATCAAGTGGCGTGCTGTATACTGTAGGAATCTCCACCGAGGCTTGCATTGCCACGATTTCGATCGAATCAAACAGCGCAAACGTTTAGTACTCTGAAAAGCGATACTTGTTCACCGAGAAGTATGGCTACTAGCTTTGGCTTGAATGGGGATACATGCAGACAGTGGGAATGATTGTATTGATGCAAGTGATTCTATCCATGCTTCGTTTCAATACACAATGTTTGGAAGTCAGCTGATCAAGTTTCAGAAGGTAGACGCAGCTTGCTCATGAAATGTAAGCTTTAGCTGTAATGTCATCATATAAAAATCGGCAATGCATCGTGTGCTAGCCCACATGGATATCGTGCGAATTCATGCGCTTCATCTTGTAAATTCTACCAGTTTACTATCTAACCATTATAATGCTTATATCGATGGATAAATAGAAATTTTCTTCTAGCAGATGGGATTTGTAGATGAGTTTTGTATTGGTCGGTTCAACATCTAGTAGTATCCAAATGTAATACAATGATGAGAAACCCATGAGCGAGGGTAAGATGTGCTATGAAGTTGTTCATTTTAAGATGTGGGCTACTTATGTTCTTACAAGTATGAATGAGCATAGTTGGAATAAGCACAAGGTATCCATTATCATGAAGGCTTTTTGTCTTTTCTTTTGAGAGATTTAGCTACCAAACCTCTTTACAATATAACTAAAGTTGATCTGAGATCTTGTCGGCATCTGTAGTGCCATTGGGCAAGTATTGGTGAAAATGAATGTGTATTGAACATGGAATCCATGTCATCAGGCAAGTATTGGTGAAAATGAATGTATATTGAATATGGAATCCATGTGCATTTTGAGCTCCAAATGGTTATCAATCAGCCCATGGGTGGATGATTGAGAGAAGGGTTGCAAAAGCTCCATGGAAAGCTTAAGTGATAATGGATGAGAAAAAGATGGGAACTCGGAATCGAATAAGTTGTGCAGGTTTACACACCATTCCATATGGATCATGTCGACAAATTCCCGTAGTGAATCGATCACTTTGCTAAATGTAGGATGTTAGATGGGCACTCTTCATCATGTCTTCTACCCAAAGTGTTGATCTTGAATGATGATGGGCACTCTCTATCTTCTGTCTAGAGTGCTGATCTCGATCGATGATGGGCACTCTCTATCTCCTGTTCAGAGTGCAGATTGCGATCGATGATGGGCACTCTTTGTCTTTTGCCTAGAGTCCCAATTCCCGACCGATGGGTGCTCTCTATCTTTTGCCCAGAGTGCTGACCCCCCGATCGATGATGGGCACTCTCCATCTTCTGTCCAGAGTGTTGATCCTGATCGGCTTCTGCCTAGAACGTTGGATCTCGATCGATGATGGGCACTCTTTGTCTTTTGCCCAGAGTCCCGATTCTTGATCGATGATGAGGCACACTCCCTCTCTCTGCCCGGAGTGCTGATCCCAATCAACGATGGGCGCTCTCTCTCGATCGATCGATCTTCCGTCACATCGCGATCGACTTCTGCCCCGAAGCGCCGATCTCGATCGACTTCTGCCCCGAAGCGCCGATCCCGATCGACGACGATGGGCGATCTCCGTCAGATTCTTCTGCCCAGAACCGCCGATCGCGATCGATGATGGACTTCCGCCTCAGAGTGTTGGATCCTCGATCGATGCGGAACGAGCATGGATCGGTGGAGAAGAAGAGAAAGATTCGGTTCGATCCAGCATTTCCATCTTTGTGTGATTGTTCAAAACCGAAATCTTTAGGGTTAGGGTTAGGATTAGGGTTAGGGTTAGGGTTAAGATTAGGGTTAGGGTTAAGATTAGGGTTAGGGTTAGGATTAGGGTTAGGGCTAGGGCTAGGGTTAGGGTTAGGGCTAGGGTTAGGGTTAGGGTTAGGGTTAGGGTTAGTGATCTGGCAGCAGGCTCACAGACAGCCTCGCGGAGCTCTCATGGCTTCTTCTGCTTCGGCGTTTCCCTTTCCTGCTCCGGTGAAGCCGTCTGCTGCTGCGCCGCTGTCGAGGCTGTGACCGAGCTTCTCCATGGCGACAGCAGGAGACAAGAGACGCAGCAGGAAGGTAAGGGGAGATTTGCTGCTTTCCTGCTTCCATGGCGTCCTCCTCGATCCGGTCCGCCTGAAGACGACGACGCCGGGCCTTCTCCTCAGGTATGTTGGAGCATAGCAGAAGAAGATTAACGAGCGGGAACGGACGAGGAAGCTGCGGCAGCATCTGCTGCTGCCGCTGCTGCAGAAATGGATGTGGATCCTCCATCTGCTTACGCGACGACAGCCTCTCCTGCTACTACTGCTACAGCTGCTTCTCCTGCTTTCGCTTCGGCTACCGATTCCGCCACTGCTCCTCACGATCGCCTTGATTTCACGTTCTCCTTTCCTTCTCTTGCGAAGAGGCACGATCCGTTGGATCTTTCCCGTCTTTCTGCTTCAGCTCCATCCTCGTCTTCATCTGTGGCGCCGCACAATGGTTCGATCTCCTCGAAAGAGGATGACGACGACGATTTTGGTGATTTTGAGTCGGTTCCTGCCATTTCCAGCATCGCCGCGCTGCCTGATTTCTCCTCTATGAACTGGACGCAGAACCTCTATGGATCCTTTTCGAGTGGGCTCGATCCTTCCCCAGTTTCAACAAATGATGGACGTAAATTGAGTGGAAGTGTAGATATGTTCAGTGATCTCACCTCTGTGAATAGCAGCTCTTCTTCTTCGTTTTCACTCCAATCAAAGAAAGGAAGCGGTGATCTTGATGCGGCATTTAAGGTCAGATCAACAGGTCTGGGTTCCGCTGATAGCAAGGTTTCTCCTCACCTGTCCTATGATTTTGCATCAGGAAATGCACATGGTACTAGTGCATCTGTAGACATTTTCAGCGATTTCATGGGCAGTTCTTCTTCGTCCAATTCAAAGAAAGAAAGTGGTGGACTTGAGGAGGCTTCTAAGGCCAAATCTATGGACACATATTTTGACGTGCGCTCAAAAAATTTCGCTTTTGAGAACTTGTTTGACAATCACACTTTGAAGAATGCACTCGTTTCCGGTGCAAATGTAGACCTTTTTAGTGATTTCACTGCTTCAGATAGCGGTTCTTCTTCATTCCAATTGAAGAAAGAGAGCAGCAAACTTGATCCTTCGACGACTAGATCATGGGAAATCGATTCTGAGCTTCATACAAAGAAACATTCTTCGCAGGATATCTTTGGGGAGTTTACTTCAACCGCATCAAATAAAGTCACATCAAAGGAGACTGCGCCAACTGTAAATGTAGTGACTGTTCAGGAAGAATCCCCCACCCACTTCCCTGGTAGTTCAGATTTCCCATCAATAAAAGATAGTAATCATTTTGGTGGAAATAATGGAAGCTTGTCAAAGATGAGTGTAGATGATGACTGGGGGGATTTTGTAGAGTATTCTGACTCGGCATCAGCCAGTATAACTCAACACAAAAAAGAGGATCTCTTGCCAAACACCACTGCATTAATGACAGGGAATGCTACCACCGCTCCAATTGTGAAAGCAGAAAGCTTAAATGGAAATTCAAGTGCTTATATGCTTAATGGCCTTGACTTCTTCAATGGAGAGAGCTTTTCACATGCCGATGTTGATAATACTCTTCTTCCCCAAACTGATGATCACAAAGCAAAGGCTAAGGCAGCATCCAGGCTGTCAGGGTTACAGAGAACGCAATCAGCAAATCTGACTGATGAAATTAGAAGAGGGTCTTCTATTGAGATGTCTGCACCAATTCCTTTGTCTTTGTTTGGTGAAGAAGAGCCAGAATTTGGAGGTTCTACTGATGAACCTTTACAGCCGATTATGCCACAGTTCCAGGGGCATTCTCTGATAAAATCTCTCAGTATAGACTCGTTGCCATCGGGTGCTGCAGTAAACTTTTCTCAAATGATTGCATCCCTCTATCCAGTAGCAAAGTCAGAATTTCCACAGAATGATGTATTCCAGATGAACATTCATGATACAAAAGAGGAACTAAATTCTAAGGTGAGAAAAGTAGCAGGTGTGTTCGATGGAGTAAATGACAACAATAACTCATCTGAAGGGGACCCTTATAACCTCAGTTTGGAAGTATGCTTGTTCGATCTCAATCTGGCACCTTCATCCAAGCAAGGTCTCATGCAGGTATTCTATACATAATGAGGGGTTATATTTATACAAATTGGTGTAGAAATCCAGGGCTATAACTATAGCCAGTGAATATTCCTAACTAAGCTGTAAGTTCTCTTTTCTGGCACACATAAGAACGTTTGGGTTTTCTTATCGAATGTATAAACAATCATGGACCTATTCTTAGATACGAACTGAAAAACGGGATGACCATGGCGAGGTGATAGGCCCTTTGCATAGTGACTACATTTTCTAGAGTTACCCAGTAAATTCATATTTTAACAGCAGCTATCCTGACTGTTTGGTTCCTATGTATATTATTTATCTTGTTTGGAGTCTCATTACTGTATTTTCTTACAAGCTTTTTATCTTAACTCTCCTCATTTATACACTCGTAACTGGCTTTAAGAGTTTTCAAAGGTTGGGGGATTCTAAGTACTAGGTTTGACTATGTCTTACAGCATAATATTCGAAATTACATGCCGTTTGGTTCCACAAGCCCTATACTGATTTCATGCATTACTGCCCACGTCTATTAGTTTTTTCCCACTTCTTTTTTATCTTTTGCTTTCCCATGCCTGATTGCATCTACATTGCCCAATTTTATAGCCTTATGTACTCATCTTCATCTATTGTGCAAGGAGTTCTGGAAAATAATGAGAATGGCTGACAGTGAGAAAGAGAGAACCAGTTCAATCGGCATGAGTCAGAGTTGTTTCTGATCCAATCGTTGCTTATCTCCTTATCTTGATTGAAGAACATATAGGTTCTGAACATTTTTTCTTCTTGTAACATAGTTAGTATTTGGTCAGAAGCATTCATATAGTTTTTTATGCCTTTTTACAAGTTTCCACTAAAGCACTGGTTGTGACACCTGTGAATCCTAAGGTCACAGGTAGATAGCTATTTTTTGTGTCATGTTTGCTAGCTTGGAAAAAGGCTGCATCTGCATGCAATGACTTGAATTTAAGCATCACTTTGAAAACCACTATGGATGTGCAATCTGTTCACACTGAGTTTACACGTATATGAATTGGCAAGGGAGGTAACTATTGGAATGTTGCTATGCATAAACAAAAGAGAATTGATCATACCTGTATGTGTATTTCATGAAAAAGCTTAATTTTTTATAACTTCAAGGATGGCTCTTGACATAGTCAAACAGAAGCATGTAAATTTAGAGAAGTAAAAACAAAAAAATTGCAACTTGGTGAAACAGAAAGACGAGGGATCTTCAAGATGCTGATGACAACCTCAAGATGTTTAAAGAATGTGAGTGCTGTATAGTTGACAAAGCCACATACACTTGTAACACCACAATAACGTGGGAACCTGTGAACGAACGTTATTGTGGAAGAGCAGATTGTTGAATTTTATATTTTGTATTTAAATGGACATATAGAAGCTGCATATAACATATTCTTATTTGAGAACTTCATCATGCGAATAAGTAGGCATACGAAGATAAGGACCTGGAGAATGGTAAGGTATGTCCCGTTGTAGTCTTGTTATAAAAGCCATTCCACAGAGAATACAGAAGAAGAATCTTTGTTTTATCATGATGACTGGGACTATGAAAGTATGAGCCAATGAGGGTATATAAAGCTCTTCAAATTAGAAACTCCAAAGAAACCGAAACATTCGAACTTAAGGTGTGTGATCATATAAGTTTCAGATGTGTGTAATCCATTCGGCCATTGAAACAAAGGTATATGAACCCGGCAGAATGAAAGAAACGCTCCATTGTATCATCTTAGAATGTGGCTTTATTAGATTCTGCAGAGTATAATTTGTGCTTCAGCTGCAAGTATGGCCATTAACCTCTCAAAGAAGCCTGTCAGCTTTTTGAAGGGAATCTCAGGTTGGTATATATGCCCCGACCAATCCAAGAAAATATACAGACTGAAGAAGGCATCCTATGTGCTAAAAAGCCACCACATGGGCAATGCATAAATTATGATGATTTGAATTCTGAACATCATGCCTTTTACTGGTGAAAACTCTGACGTCCTTATTCTTTCACATGTATTGATGATGAAATCATTTTGCGATCATGGAGAGGCTCCATGCACCCAGTTGGAGATAACTTTCCAGAGTTTTGCTGAAAGTCAGCTCGTGTCTGTCCTTTTTTGTATTCAACATTTACTCCCACTGTAATATGGTCCGCTGAAAAGTTATTGTAGTTTTGCTGCTTTGATTTTGCAGGATAATAACTGTACTGTAGAGGAACGGAATGATGAAGCCACCAGTGCATCATTACTGCATTCGGCTTCTCTTGATGACCAGAATTCATATATCAAGGCTTGGGCCAATGTCTTGGCTGTTTGTGCATCAGAGCTTCAACATGCTTTGGATGTATGGAATCAGGCACAGAAGGAGGGTGTGCAACAAGATTTACTCACTAATCTTGAAGGTAGTCCTGTAGCTTACAAATGTGATTCCTGCGTAGTTTGCGCTAGTATACCAGTCCCGTACATTTTAGCTGATTCAGTGTGTTGTTCACAGCTAAAAGATACTTCGCTGCAATTGGGCAAATATATGTGGTTTCTCTGATTCTTGCATCAACTCTAAATATTTGTAAGTCCTGGTTGAAATCGGGTTCAAACGAAATTGACAGCCTACTAGCCAGTCTACAATGTTGCAGAGATACATGGTTGCAAACAAATCTGAAGGAAGCAGTCCAGTTTTCACTTGAAGATTTAAAAGGCTTCCTTCCAAGCTCACTCGTTTCCTGGAATGGTATTGAGAAATTCCCATCAGCTGCACAGAATGCCTGTACTCAAGCTCCTGGCTACTCAGATCCGATTTGTAGGCTATCACTATTGCCATTGCTTCCTTTCACAGGTGAATAGTGTTGATTACTGAGAGAAGCCCCGAATTATGCCTGAGCTCTTTTGTATGTTTTTCCTCAGTCTTCCTGCATCAAACTTAGAAAGTGGTATTGTTTACTAAGTACATGCAATCTGGGAGGTGAAGACATATAATCTGCATATAATTGCTCAAGGCCTCTAGAGGTGAAGTAGAATGTATAGATTCTTAAACTTTTATTAGGAAATATTCATGAAAAGGCTAAGTGGCATATAATCTCAAGCCAGAGTTGACCAAGGGTGTTGTGGGTAGTAAGAATATATAGATCGTTAACTTAATTAGAAAATATTCATGGAAAATATATTCAATGTATCTCAATATTCTTTATGAGTTTCTTGACTAAAAATGCTAACCACATGCTGACTATTATACAGATATTGGATTATCAGGAATTCAATGGTCAGGATCAACTTATTTTCTGCCACTGGCTAATTTATGGGCCAAGTATGTCTCGGCTGAGGCTCCATCAGTGCCATCAATACGGTTCAAGAGCTGTTGATTCATGTGTTTTTTCATTTATGATGCGGTCGGCTCTTTCTTGGTGGGAAATATCATCATGATCTTGGTCAAACAAGGAAAGAATTAGCCCAGATCTTGCATTGTACCATATACACCAGAAAAATTTTCTTCCCCATGTTTTCTTTTGTATTGTTATCCATTAACCTGTATATTAACATTGATTGAGATGACCTTTTCAAATGATTCCATTGCTATGCTTCGCCATTTTTGTGATCCGTGGGGATAAAGAGTTGAAGCACGTAGAAGATTCAAGATCGGAGTGGCTTCAAGTAAAGTTTCTCATTGATGATTATGTTCTTACAATGAATCATAGCAGAGAAAGAGAAACCAAGATCAGGTTATTTTTCTTCTGCTGATGAGGTGTTCTTTTATGATGTTTTACTTCTGCAGTATTGAGATAATAATGATAGATAAATTGCATTGTTTCCTCATTCACACATTAATTAGTATTGTAGAAGGTTTTAAAATGATGCCGCTGACAAATAACTGAACTACAACATGGGTGTTTTTTGGATGAGAATACAAACGGAAAGACTTCTAGAAAGAATCGGGGACCCGGTGAAGGACATCAAAGGCATGTCATGGTTGTGCAAAGCTGGGGAAGATTCAATGTTCTATTGTCAGGCCAAAGCAGAGTATTACACTGGTATATCAGGAATCAGGATGCACTGTTGTTACTGGAGTATTTTGATGGAAAGTCGATGTTGATGGTACACAGGAAGAGATACAAAGCCTTCTGATTCAGTACTTTCATTCATGGTTTCAATGGTATCCCAATGATTCAGTCAGTATGAAGCAAATGGGGCCAGCATTGGGTTGAGCAAGGAGGGGGAAAAGATGTATGTCCCTACAGATTAGCTGTCGGCCTTGGCCCAGCTTGAAATGTCGGAGGCAGGCATTAAATCAATGTCCTAATTGCAACAAGCATTACCATGTGCAAGCATTGATGGTGGGTGGATATACAAGTCAAGTTGAAGGAGGCCATGCTTGGTGGAGAATCACCCATGATGCAAGGTGGGCTGGAACAGCCACAATAGGCTCAGCATGGGCATGGCTCTTTGGATGATGATGATGATGATGATGATGATAATGCATTATTCAGACAGGTTCCAGACTTGCCCATATCCAGCTTGATTCCAATGCTATCATAGTGGATCTGTGTTAGCATATGGGCATAATATCGAGCTTGATTCTAATGCTAGCACAGTAGTATAATCTGTGTTAGCATGGTCGATAATCACGCATGATGCAGAGTGGGCTGGAACAGGCTCAGCCTGGGCATGTATGTCTCTCTTTGGATGATGGTAATGTCAGTATTCTGATTGGATGATGATAATGTCAGTATTCTGACAGGTTGCCCATATCCAGCTTAATTCTAATGCTCAACACAGTATGTATATCTTTGCGTGGCTTCAACCGCTTCATTAGTGGGAGCCTGCCATTAGATTATCATCCTTTGGGAATCGGCATCAGATCAACATGTATGTACATTGGTTGCTACTTTGGCAGTTGATATTTCAGTCGGAATTGGCCTCTTAGATCGACATGCATGTACATTGGTTGTTACTTTGGCAGTGATATTTCTATCGGAATTGGCCTCCAGATCGAGATGTATGTGCATTGGTTGTTGCTTTGGCAGTGATGTTCTCTATCGGAATTTGGCCACTAGATCAACATGACATGTATGTGTGCATTGGTTATTACTTTGGCACACTGTGTATTTCTGTCGGACGTTTGGGGCGATTAACGAAATCGGTGGAGCTTCTGTGTTGAAAGCCTGATACAAAAGGACCTTCATAAGGGATGTATCGAGCGGATTGCTCGTAGAAAAAGCTAAGTACTTATCCAAATTGTTGTTTAACACAAAATCGCTTGTAATGTTACTGGTATTGTTAACATTTTCAATACACTTGTAGTTTCACTCAAAAAGGGAGAAAAGAGACAAAATGTCTTCTGAACGCCGACAAGTCTGGAAAACAAAAAGCGATACGATTCTGGGATCTGTATCTAGTTGTTAACGATCGAGACAGTTGGGGGAAAAGAGCGGAAGGAGATCGGATGGAGATCAGCCCCACATTCCCCTTTTCAATCTTCTTTCTCTGATCTTTGAAGAAAGGATCGAATCGTCAGTTATATATACAGAGACAAATGCTCGACGGGCTACAGATACCAAGTGCAATGTCACAATCTCAGTAATGGGACACGAGAGTTGATTACAAGCTCCCTCTTTCTGGAATGGAGTTCAAAGGGGTGCAGTCAAAGGGCTGCAAATACTAACTACAATGTCACAATCACAGTAGTGGGACATCAGAGTTGACTTGCAAGCTCTACAAAATACTCTACAGTGTCACAACCAGACATTGCAGCTGATTATAGGCTCCCCATTTTTCTCGAATCAGAGGGCTTACAAATACTATAGTGTCCACAACCTCAGTAGTGGGACATTTGTGGTTGATTCCAGACTCCCTCTTTTTGCGTCGAGGGTCAAGGGTCAAGGGTCAAGGGTTAGTCAAATTGGAGCGTAACCAATGGTCAAAAGGGTCAAAGGTCAAGGATCGGGAGCAGGATCGATCGGGTGCAGCCGAGCGTCGGAGGGTCAAAAAGTTAGGGCCTTGAGGGAGGGCCCTAGTCAGGATCAGGATCGATCGTGGTACAGCCAACGGGTCGATCAGTCAAGTGGTGAAGATCAGGATCGATCGTGGTACAACCAGCCAACGGGTCGATCAGTCAAGTGGTCAAGATCAGGATCGATCGTGGTACAGCCAACGGGTCGATCAGTCAAGTGGTCAAGATCAGGATCGATCGTGGTACAACCAGCCAACAGATCGATCGGTCAAGCGGTCAAGATCACGATCGATCGTGGTACAACCAACGGGTCGATCAGTTAAGTGGTCAAGATCAGGATCGATCGTGATACAGCCAGCCAACGGGTCGATCAGTCAAGTGGTCAAGATCAAGGATCGATCGTGGTACAGCCAGCCAACGGGTCAGTCAAGTGATCAAGGATCGAT
>JBBBWG010030931.1:1866-46974 GCA_037176905.1 Azolla pinnata | reverse complement strand
CGGTTTCCCACTTATCCTACCCTTAAACCATTCAAATTAGCCTTATACATTGGTTCGTATTGTTATGCCCATAACATGGGTTCAGGGTAACCGAGATGAAGTCGATAGTTGTTCTTCTGCGTTTTCAACAAGATGGTGGTTTTACAGCCATTCGGGAGTGCCCGACCCAATTAAAACGGACAGGTAAAAAGGACCCGAGGCTCCAGCTTCCGAAGCATTGCGCTGCAAGTGGTATCGAGAACTAGGAGGAAGAGCTAGGTTCGAGGCCCCTGGGGAATCTGTTTGAGAGTTTTTGTCAGCTCATTTCAGATGCATATATATTTATATAGATGGCGCCTAATCTTATTGCGGGTGGAGGACATTTGAGCAGCTAGAACTCCAAAGCAATAGGTTGAAACTCCACACGAACCTTGCTTCAAACGAGTAGGAGCCTGATGACAGTCTCGGCCGATGCTAGCGTCAAACGTAGCAAGAAAACGTGGCGGGTTCATGATGTTTCAACCCATGGCGCAAAGCCATGCTTTCACAAAGGCTCGAGCCTTGAGAGCATGGTTTCTCGCCACTGAAGCCAGCTCGGCGGAAAGCCATTTTGTCGAGCTCGACAGCAGCAATAGTCCAACGCTTCTTTCAAACAGCGCCTCGAAGGAAACAGCTGCTTCGGGACGTTCTTCCATCATCAAGGTACGTAAGTTTCCCGGCGGCTTCCGTGGAGCCGGTGCTATTTCGAGAAGCTGGAGAAGCAGAACCCGAGGAGGTGGCGAGATCCGGTATCCGAGTCGCTCTTGTTAGAAAAACCTCGGAACTGGCCCCACGATCGTGCCCACTTGCAGAGAAAAAAAATGAAGTGATCGGGAAAAAAGGCAGATCTACAGACAGATCGATAGACAGATCGATAGATAGATACTGAGGGCACAGACGATCCTCCGTATGTACATATGTACATATGCCCCGTAAAATGCATATAATCAGTCGGAAAACGAAGATCTCCAAACACGAAAGAGAGCAAGGAAAGTTCCTCAACCATGTGCTATATCCATCTACCTTGTGTGCATATAATCCATCCACATCCATCTATCCATCCACCCACACATACATGCATGCATACATACACACAAACATAAATACATACATACATACAACACACACACACACACATACATACCATACATACATGCATGCATACATACACACATACATACATACATACATACATACACAAACAGCACACATACATACCATGCATACATGCACACATACATACATACATACATACACATACAACACACATACATGCATGCATGCATACATACATACACACATGCATGCATGCATACATACATACACACACATGCATGCATGCATACATACATACACACACACATGCATGCATGCATGCACACACACATACATACGTACACGCACATGCATGCATACATACATGCATGCATACATACATACGTACATGCATGCATACATACATGCATACACACGTACACACATGCACACACACATACATACATGCACACATACATACATACACACACACATGCACACACACATACATACATAGATACATGCATGCATGCACACATACATACATACACACACACATGCACACACACATACATACATACATACATACATACATGCATGCACACATACATACATACACACACACATGCACACACACATGCATACACACATGCACACACACATACATACATACACACACACATGCACACACGCACACATAGATCGATACATGCATGCATGCATACATACATACATATGATGAAAATGAACTTAGAAAAGTTAAAAGGAATTTTGTAAGGGATTCATTCCACAATGGAAGTGGGCGCACTAACGGAAGGAAGCTTCAGCTGAAAATAACTAACTATGCAAAGACACTAAGGCACAGTGGCGAGGAGGAGGACGACAGTGATGGCGATGGCGATGGCGATGGCGATAGGCGTAGTGGAGGAGAGTGCACAGAGAGGCGCACAGAGAAACAGGGAGGAGATGATGAGGCTGCTTCTGCTATTTAAAGGGGACGGAGGCCCGTGAGCCATTGCAGCATGGGAGGGCAATCTTAGGAAGAAGAAGAAGAAGAGGAAGAGGAAGAAGAAGAGGAGGAGGGAAGAAGAAGCAGCAGCAGCTGATCGAAAATCTACTTCCAATCTTCTTCCATACTTTGCCAATGGCTGCTCGCAGTAGCTCGAAGCATCCTAATCCTCTTGTGCTCGGGAGCTTGAGCTTCTCGGCTCTTGTCGTCGTTGGCGCACTGCTGCTGGTCGTGGCCGACTGCGCAAGGCCATCAACAACAACAACAACAACAACAACACCATCATCATCATCATCATCATCGCTGCCATTAGCTGCCTCCGCAGTCGACGAGCATGTCGAGAAGAAGCCCGCAAGTACAGCCGCGGATAACGAGGTGGAATCTTTCTCGCAGCATCGCGCGGGAGGCCATGGGAGCCATCATGGCCAAGCTGGGAGCCATCAGCTTGATCAGAGCAGCGCTCAATACTACTATGGCGGCGGCTATGGCGGTGGCTATGGCGGCTATGGAGGCGGCCGCGGCTATGGCAGCTATGGAGGCGGCCGCGGCTATGGCTATGGAGGCGGCGGCCATGGCTGGGTTCCAGCTGATCAAACCGAGCAGTTCGGAGACGGGTACAATCCCTACTATAGCAACGGATACAATCGCAACAACAACAAGCCGGGGCGAAGAAGCCATGGCGGTTGGGGCGGTTATACAAGCAGCAACATGATGCAGCAGGATCAGGCGGCGGCGGAATCGAGGCAGAGCGAGCAAGTCGAAGATGTCGAAGAAGAAGCTTATGGTGAGAGCTACAATGGGCCGGATCGTGGGCGCTGGTTCAGGCCTGGGCCAGTTCATGGTTCTGGCTATGGTGGTGAATGGTCCCAGACAAAGAGAGCTGCAGCCAGCCATGGCGCAGCTCACACAGCTCCCCACCGCCCTTGAATCCACTTCCCATGATGATAGTAGCTACATCTGGCACCTGAATTCCCTGCATCTGAAAAACCAATCAGCTGTTAACAATGTGTTGTGCTCTATCTACTATGAATCTGTATTTGTGTGCTGTATCAAGTGTGCTAATGTATGTATGTATGTATCAAGGCAAAAAGGCAACACATCCCTCCCCCTTTCCAGCTTTCCTTGTACTCTCCCCAACAAATAATCAGTGTGTGTCTTAAATAATAATAAAAGGCTCTCCAGATGTGTTGTTTCTTCTAATTTTGCCATTGATCAGTCTCTGATCTTCCTTGCCAAGAAGAAGATCCCCAACTGGTCTGATTTAGCTCTTCTAATTTGCTAGTGATCATCAGTCTCCGATCTTTCCTTCTAAGAAGATCCCCAAGGTTCAGGCCATCATCAGCTTCTATGCAGGGACAGAAACGGTTGTTTTTTATCATGCACTAGCGCGCAGCAGAGTTTCCATCCCTGTTTTGTCATAGCTCTAGCTCTGTCAATCTGCATTGAAACTTCGGACCTCATGAATTCTCTGCTTGCCAGACAATAAAGAGCAAATTATAAGATTTGCATATGTCCGCCTGTAACAACTACAAGTCTTTCCAAGAATCTAAGAGCAATCCGAGCTCCTCTTCAAAATGGTGGAGAACCAACAAGTACATACAGCTTTGTGTTTTTTTTAAAGTCACTCGATACTCTTTAAGGCGAATATTCAAAACTATTAGGCAACAAGAATGAATGACCTCAATCAACTATGTAATATTCGGTTGAATGGATTTCCATATGAAGGTCAAGGGTGTCATGGATGTGTACAACCAAGTGCATTTACAAAGTTCATGATACAAATTATGTTACATAGAGTGAAAAACTTCATATCTCGACCATTTGGTAGAGTGGAGAAAAAGCATGTAAAGAATGATATACTGTTGATAACAATTGGATTCAAGGGCATTCGCTCACTAGGAGGTGGGTGCCTTGTTATATACTCTTCAATTGGGGTGGCTTCACTAGATACTGTAACTGTACCGATGAAGCTGAAGATGACGATGAGTCAGCTGCCTCAAAAGGGATTTGGAAGGCGAGAGATTTGTATAAACAGACCTCATTATCTTCACAGTAGTAAACCTGTGGCAAATACAACTCTTAGAGATACATGCACTTTATGTAGTAATTTCTTAATCATCCACGAAGGGGGCCAATTTTGGCCTTATCAGAGATGTATATGTGCAGGAGAAAGTGAGATGCATATCGATGATAACTCTTTAAAATGCTATGTGGCTTCTGGAAAAACATGGGTGGCAAACCCTCGCATACATGAAGAAGGTCTAAACATGTGAGAGGCAAACCTTGCAATTTATCTGGACAACAGCCAATGCTTCGGAAGTCCTCGTGAAGTTAACAGTAGCTTGTCCTTCAGTGAGTATACCTGATGGAGGCTCCACTAGCACCTGTTTCTCAGGTTCTACTTGTACCTCATATTTAGTTGCAACTTCCTGCAGCACGAAAAGAGAAATGTCCCTTTTGATGATGCCTAGAAGATTTTATCTGGGCAAGGTAACAGAAATCTTCTATCTGGGCAAGGTAACATTAACCATACACCATATTTTACAGAATAGATTAGCAATAATCTAGGAGAAGAACATATGGGAAATGTCCTATGTAAGAATAAAGAAGAAACTGTATTTAACATGTCATTGTGGAGGACTGTTGAATATGCAGAAAGGTAAAGAAGAAACACATTTAGAGTATTGATCAGGAAATCAGAGGTAGCTCCCTTGATTGCTTAGTTTTCTGAGTTTTTCTCAAAACTCTAGTCACTTCGTTTGTCTTGGTTTCATTTGCATAGATTCTCCACATGTTCATGTGCTATATGCCACCAAAGCTGACAGGGAACACGAAATTACGGTTTTGACCAAGATTAACAAGCGCATCTCTTCTTGATACAGTTTTGAAGTGATTCCTTTAGCCATTGATGACCTCATCACATCCAAATGTTCCTGATTTTGTATTCCCAATTTGAACATACATTTTGGACATTCACCACAGGAGACACCAGAAAACCCATTAAAGTTAGAAGAAAGACTAGATCTCGATTAGAAGAATTTAATTACCTTGGAAAAATGATACCCGGAGGGGACTGATATTTCTATCTTAAACGTTCCAGTAGCAACTTTGATTGGCTCCATCTTTATAATTTCAGTATCACTTGATGATCGGCGACGGAGACGCCTGGGTTTCCCTGGTTTTACTTGAGGTGGCTCCACACCTTTCAACTCGAGCGTTGACAGTGATGGAACACTGTCTTTTCCTGTGTCCAGGACTCTAATGACACTGTTGTTTGTGTCTGCAATGTATAATCTCCCTGTTGAAAGAAAAACCATCCACCCTTCAGGATTAATGTATTGGAGAAAAAGAGAAGAAGAAGGTACAATGCAGGTGCAGCAAGGACATAGTTCATATTCCTATTTCAAGAACTCCTATATCTTGTTCAAAAATTTAGCAGCAAAGGCTGCAT
Organism: Azolla pinnata; assembly: GCA_037176905.1. NCBI lineage: Eukaryota > Viridiplantae > Streptophyta > Polypodiopsida > Salviniales > Salviniaceae > Azolla > Azolla pinnata. The sequence goes on along the minus strand of JBBBWG010030931.1, from coordinate 41,461 downwards.
TTAAGCCCTACAAATTTGAAGAGGATCCTCAAAGAAGTTGCACTGGCACAGCAAGCACATCATACAGGTTACTAGTCTAGTCATACATTCTGGATGCATCCAGTAAAAGGTAAAAAAACTCTACCTGAAGTATGGGAAACTTAAGTATGGCAACCATGAATATAAAAGGAATGCAACAATCATTCAAGCGAGGATCATTACCATTCGGACCGATTGCAAGTCCAGCAGGTTCAGAAAGCTGCTCATGCAAGAAAACATGTTATGCAGACTAAATGATAGCTCCAAAAAAGTTGAAAACAAAATGACACTTCTCCTATTCTCTTTAGATTATATAATGCTATCTATACAGAGTAACAGAAATCTTTCAGCAAAAGCAGATGATTTGATTGATCAGCAGAATCTACCTGACCAGAAAGACTGGATCCATCCTTGAATCCAGCCTTTCCAATGCCTGCTATTGTTTTCACAACTAATGTGTTTGGATCCATAGCTTTGATTTTATGGTTGTATGAATCAGTTATATAAACAATCCCATCAGCACCACAAAGTACTCCCAAAGGGTGCTGAAATTGGGCACTTGTTCCTGTACCATCTTTATCGCCAAACTGTAAGCCAACAAAGTGCTTTATAGCAATTGGTATCATAAGTTTAAAATTTTTTCCACAACTTGGTAACAAGAAAACCTGGAAAAGATTGTCAGGAAATAGCGGATCTCCCCCAGCAAGCAATCGTGAACCACCTGTCACTAAGTTAACTGCTCTGATAGAGCTGCTCTCACTATCTGCAACATAGAGCTCCTTGGCATCTTACCAACATAAAGAATCCTTGTCAGAACATTTTACAGTATCATCATTACATTCATCGATTAGGTCATTATCCTACCTGGAGAAAGAGACAAGCCAGACGGTTGAGCATATGAGGTTTCTTTGCCCCTGAGACAAAAGAAAACACCAACAACCACCTACTTACACCGTTGGTCATAAGTAATCGAGAATTAGTAATTGCATTAGCTTGTGTTTGTGTATGCTGAAAAGTGCCATAGAGTCTATGATGATATGCTGGCAATGGAATTTCATGCATCATGCGCAAGAGCAACAGACATTATAGTAACAGTATTGAAAATTCTGAGAGTTGGCAACAAGTCGAAAAGAGGAATTACAAACATGGACCTCTTCAATGTGAAATGACGGAAGCATCTTCAATGCTGGGCAATGATCACATAGATTTATGATAACAAGGCTGCAGGATTATCACATAAACCTTTCCTCTGCTATAACATACAAGTGCAGGAAAACATGCCATATATTTAGTGGTTTGGATGGTGCAGCCTAATAATATCCTGTATTGGGTTTAGAACGTTGCATGGTAACAACGTCCCCATACTTGTTTCAAAATCTTGTGTTCTAATATATCGTGCATGTGAGATGTGATTGTAAAATTTTCAACGACTGGAAAACTATAACTGTCACTCATGAAAGTCATTATAAATGGACGTAACACTTCTATGAAATCAAGGTAAGCGAGAAGGGTTGAGGATGAAGAGGCTATAAATAATGAGCTTGTGTTCAGGGATAAAAGTTATACCTTACCTGCTATGAAACCATAAGGCCAAAGCAGCATTACATCCTACAGCTTGTTTCACGGCTTAGATTAAATTGTCATAGAGTAGATTAGAATAGCTGGTAAGTTGATTTCTATCCATGCTATAAAACTAAAATGAACCTCTATCAAAATAAGCAACACCTACAGCCACTGCCTTAATTCTGTACATTATTATACTTCATTGTTCAAGTTCGATCATACATCAGAGTGCATAGCACTGGATTAGAAAAGAATAAAGAAAATGCATTATACCTTTTACCATTTAAATTGCGTTCATATCCATCACCGCTAAATACTTTGGTACTTCCATCTACGACTGTATGCTGCCAAATTTGATGCTGACCTGCCATAGCTATGTACACAATTCCTGACAGAGAGTCATAGCAAACGTCCCATGGCGAATTGAGAACCTTCAAATACATCAACCAAAATCCATATTTCAATGTACGAACTTGACCTGTTTTATTATATAAAGCTTATTCAATCGACCAAAGATCTGTATGAGTTACAATATGCCCTAAAGACTCCTACAACGTGTTTGGGGATGTTAAAGAATGCTATTACCCTAGTGTTGATCACTTGGCAATAAAAGGCCTCCTTTTTCCTGTATACCTCTAGAACTAGAGGATACATGTACACAGGTACAATGAAAAACAAATGTTTTGACACTGAGGGGAAAATCTATGAGACGTATAAACCCATAAGATGAGACTACTTGAAATCGTAAAGAGTCCATGCTTCAATGGCATGTGAATAAATAGGATGATGAGCTCTGTGTAAATCATTACATTTTTGGTCTACTGTAGAGTTACAAAGCTGTTAGAAAATCCCACTATTTCACTATAAATCAGGAAAGCTCATGAAAAATTCCTTCTAACAACTGCATCATTAAGCCATGGAGAAATTTTACTGATCGATGATAACAGTTAGTAGGAATTGGATAGCAAGCATTTGTTAGAGCATAATCATTAGCAGAAAATGAAGATGAAACATTGTTCCACAAAATTGTGTCATATTTTAACAAAAATTTAGGTTTATGATCTATATTAGTTCAGCGATAGATTTAGGTTTATGCTACAAATAATTTTTGCTATGACTTTGGCTCACATTCTATGCCTCACTTTCAACATGTCCTAAGACTTCAATTCAGTCCACCTCTTTAACCCATCACTCTCTTATTCAAGGAAATAGGGCAACCTGTGATGTTCCCTGTCTACCACCTTTGTAATCAGACCCTTTAGTTCCATTCCCTGCAAGTGTACGGACAGTTTCATTCGCAAAGTCAATTTCCCTGTATGTTACAATATTTTATGTTAGATATCATTGAGTAGAAAGACGGAAAGGAAGGAAAATGCATTGCCATCTCAAAAATAAATCATGATAGCCTTTGCGATCAATTTCCATATGAGGATATTCAGAGAAATGAAATAGATAAATTAAAAAGTAAATAAATAAACTGCAAACTATGATGTTACATTAAGCATAATGGTGACTAGAAAGATGACAGGGAATGAACACTTGTGATAAGCATGCAAGAAAAAAGTGTAGCCATATATTACTAGGCCTGATGATACTATAAATCATAACAAATAACAGATCCTGCTAATGAGTAAACCTTAGTGCATGATTCTCTGTATCTGCCACATATAGAACATTCTTAAGTGAGTTATATGATAAGCCCTGCAAAGAAAGGAAGAATTTCAAAATAAGTTACATCAACTTCTTTCAAGAGGACAAAATTACTTATGAGACCAAAATGAGAATACATTTTCCCAAGTTTTCATGCCTCAAACAAGAATAGATATAACTACACACAAGTTCTAACATAGTAGACATCTAATAAACCATGATCCTGTACTCAGATTGACTGAAGCATGAAAGTATCATTCCTTCTTATTGCTCAATCTATTGTTGATTTTTACTTTGGAAACAAGGAAATGCTTGCCAGTTTCTCTCAGTTAGAGTGCCTTTATTGTATAACGAAGTCCACGTGTGCGTAAATATGTATAACACATTACACCTGGACTTAGATCCAAAGATGGGGTCTTATGACTTAAATGTCATGATTGCTATGTGACATATAATGCGTACTATTAGGGACCTCCAATGCATGCACTAAGGATGGACAAACTGCTTTGTTTAACAGAAAAAAGGTAATGTAAAAACTTCTGGAAGAAAAAAGAAAAGAAATATTGAGATAGGGCCCAAATACTAACTTTTGAAGATAAGGACAGCCACATCTAAACATTCTAACAAGATAGTGCTCGAAATCAACTATCTATATCAAGCCAACGACATCACAGTGGTTAACCTCTTTGTTTTTGTAGTGAGGTGATCTTAATGAAGTTACTAATCATGTGTCCTTGGAAAGAGATGCATCAATCAAGTCAGTCAAGTGCCAAGGGGGAATTTTTATAGTACCTCTCCCAATAAGATCCATAACTTCTATTTCTTCAAAATCACAAATTTTCTATTCTTTTTGGTCTCTTTACTCTAGTAGATAAGAAAAATTTCTTTTAGATGTGTAACTACAACTTCATAATTTTTAATCAGTCCTATCCGGAAAAATAGATGTTCCATATGAATAATCTAGTCCCCTTACTTGTGGTCTATTGAAACAAGCTTCTTCAAAAGTTCCATCTTGGAAACCTTCACCACTATTGCCCCCTATTTGTTGGATATATTTTCCATCAAGATCAGTGACTACCTGGAAATTCAAAAAGACGGCACTGAGCAAGAAATCAAAGAAATATAAAATAGAAACATCAACTGTTTGGCCCTGAACTCACGATTCTATGATAATTACTGTCCGATATGAAAAGCCGATTATTGGCTAGGTCTGTGCAAAGTTTCCCTGGAAACTTCAGTGGTGATGAAACTAACCGTGCATCTTTGTCCTTTTCTAATAACTCAGGAATGGGGCGATAATCTAGAACCTTCTTGTTTCCATAATATCGAAAAGCAGCAGTAACAAAATCGTCCAGGTCCTGATATAATAAAGGAAATCCAATACAGTGTTAATGGCACTCCTACATATGGTCATTCATCAATTTTACCATAAAACATGTATAAGACTAAAATTCACCTTGCGATGACCTTCCCCTGAAAGTGTTGCTAAAACCTTCCCACCAGGACTAACAACTACTAAGGTGGGCCATGAATTAATACCAAGCTGCCGCCACATCACCATGTCACCATCATTCACAACCTGCTTTAAATAAAAATAGCATCAGAATAATACAGGCTATATCATACAAACAAAGCCAAGACCGATCATGCTATGCATATATGCTATACAATGAACTAAAATTGCGAACAAACACAATAAACTTTTTATGTTTATGCCAACCATGCTGGTAGCTTGTGAATCACGTCTTGAGAAGATGGATTTCTGACATGAAGCCACAAATACAAATATACAGAGAAACCTTGGAGATGTAATTTTATGACTTCTCTTCAGGTTGAAGTTTTTAAAGTTCCAAACAAGAAGAAACCTGATGAGTTTTTCAAATGATGCTTTTGCTAAAATAGGAAGGAGATTATGTGTTACCCCCTGCCTGATAAAAAATTCATACAGAGGAGTAGAAAAACAAACTGAAATGGCAAGACAACTATACCGGGTGTTTCACATTGTAACGTAAGACTGCACTACGAATGGCACTCAAATCCTTCTCATTGTCAAATTTTGCAGAGTGCACTCCAATAATAGCAAGCTGCATTACATTTCAAAAATATTTATTGAACTCGAGTTGATTAAATTAAGTATTTCTATGAAATAAAAAGAAAGAAAGAAGAACATCTTTTAACATCTTTTAAGAGGCCGAAATGACCTAAAAAACTGAACAAAAAAACACATTTTCAATTGTGCCGTATCCCAAAAATAAAATAAAATAAAATAGGTATAGCTACATATGAGATCTTAGTGAGTCTAGATATCTACGGATACAAGATCATGTTCCTAGATCGACTGAAGCTTTTACAAATTCCCCATTGCTCCATGTCATGAACATATATATATATATATTTTTTTTCAGCTGTTTCTCATTCCAATTTCGTGGTGAATTCTAACTGTCAGTGGATTAAACCTTTAGTAATGGTCTTAAAAAACTATAATCTTTTGAATGCATTTGACAACTCAACCTTACATTTACATCTTCCACAACTTACCGGTTCACCACTGTACTTCTTTTCCAGGTACTCTAAGTCTGGCAAGATATGCATGCAGTTGATGCAGCAATATGTCCAAAAATCTAAAACGACCACTTTTCCAACCAGATCCTGCATGAAGAAATAATTCGTGTGTAGAGAATTATCGATTAACAGAAATGATTTCATTAATTGAAACAAAACTGATGTTATAAATATGAAATACCTTTTGAAATTTGAGGGGAGTTGTGTTAAGCCATTCTAAGCGTGGCTGAAACTCTGGCACCTGTTGTCCTCCACTACAGAAATTATATGAGCAATCAGAAGATGTTGCCGTCTAAAAGTAAACACCTAATAGGAGAAATGTTCATCACCAAGAAACTTATCAATCCATTAGTTACCGGGATTCCAAATCAGTTATGTACTTCAAAAACATTGTCACACGATCAGAACCATCAGTACCTGATAATAAAATTATAACACTTTCAAATAAACATGCACCAGTTCTTTCAATAACATGATTTTCTTAAATACAAGACTACCCACTTTATTGAAACTTTATTTAATCAGTTAAATAACTTCTGGATAACCTGATAGACAGACTAATGTTGTTATAATCAATGGAATTCAGGAAGAGATTTAACGAGCTTGATAGGAGGTGCATCAAAATAAAAACGACACAAAACTATATACCAGTACCACTTGCTATGGATGGCTGAAAAAGATCAAGAATTGCGTTCAGAAGAGCCTTTGGGGATGCATACGACATAGCCTGTTAAGAGTACCAATTTTTTAAATAGTGGTCACTCAAATGGGCAGTTGATATACATGTTATGGATTTGGATATCAAAGCTAGGAGTTTCATACAACCAGATTTCACCTACATACACCACCTACCCTTAAACTGAAGACACATAATGCATTCCATTTTTGAGTTTTGCTGTTATCATTAAGAAACAATCTCTTTACTCAGAAAATCAGTTGAGAACAAGGTATATACCTTCCAATGAGTAACCGCAACATAAGAAGTTGACAATGCAACTAAAAGACTACCATACTTCAGTGCATCCCGACGGGTTACAGCATATCTACATTTGAGACATACGCATTAGGTAGAATCTGAAATTGCAAGAGTAAAATCAACATGAAAAAATTGCAATAACAAAGTGCCAAATCTACTTATTAGTACATGCTTTTGTTGCACTCCTATTATTTTATGGCATCAGTAATATTAGATTCTTTCTTCCATTGAATTGACACTTTTTTTCCTTCCATCTCTCTCTAGACAACCTCCCCTTCTTCACCCACATGGTTTACACCAAAATGAGTCCACCTTTTCCACACAACAAAAGGTGAGAAATGCCATTTGTAGGTTACCATCAAGAAAGCTCAAGATCACAGTAGATTGGTAGGTGAGAAATTCATCTATGCACGTGGCACCTTGGCCCTGCTCCAGGAAACGCAAACTATTTTGTGGTTCGATGTATTGGTAACACCATATTCTCTATACAGAGTAGAAATTTAAAGAAACTAGAAAGATTCGGAGAGAGCTTTGGGTCTCGGTGATTGCTCATATGGTAAGGAGCAAAGCACCAGTGCCCATGATATAATATAAGCAGCAGCCCCAATAGTGACTAAGGCATTACTCTGATCAATAATGGAATCCAGCTTATGTGGGAACTCTCTGAAGGATTATATCATCAGAACAGCTTGTTGAACACAGAGATACTCATTGCTGGTATCATGCTGAAATGCAAGAATGTCTACAGTCAAATGGAATGAGTATGAACGCCCTACCTCTCTTTCCATTTATCATCGAATTAAATCATGGAAGTACATTGATCAGCCCCGCAACATCTATTGGTAGGAGGATGGCAAACTATAAGGCCCTCTTCTTATGCACATCACAAGATGACATTAATACCAGCCCTTATTACATAGATTCACATCTATCTCATTAGTAACAATGATGTCTATGAGAGTCTTTTGTAGAAAGGAGTTCTGCGTTGTCTGTTCTTATGACAATCTTGGCCTTTGTAGCCTGAACTCTTATAGGAGCATTGTTATCTTTCAGATTTGAATCCTACACAAAACAAGTGTAAGCATCTATATTCAAATTAAGCAAATTAAATTGATTGAGTAAATGATATCATGGTCGTTAAATAACATATGTCTGCAGAATAAACGAAAGCACCAAACTGACAGCATAAATTATTTGAATAGAAACTCACCCAACAGAAGGAGATGGCAGCTCCCCAAGGCTGATTTCTGGGATAACTTCAGCCTGAGGATCACCTATCGTACTTGGTGCTGTTCTCTCTGTATCATTCCAAGAATATTTGAAATAAGACACAATATTCTTAAATCTTCCCTTCCATGCATGGTGTCATGACATCTGCAGAAAGACTCAGTAATGGCCTGAGACAGAAATCCCAACTCGTTCTAAGCTACATACTTGCACTTTCTCACATGGTATACCTGCCTAGTCTTATCTAGCCTGAAAGATTCATGACTTGCCATTTCACAGGAATGATCAGTTAGAATTAGAAAAATAAAACGCCTAAAACGTGCATCAACAATTGAAGATGAAATGTTCAAAAGCGTCAACATTATAGCATAAAAGATCAGAACATTTTCAATAAGCTACTTGGCATAACATTGGGGTATTAAGCTGCTGCCATCAATCATTGAACTTTGTGAGCTTTGAGAACATCATGTGACATCGGATAGATGGATATAAATGATAGGCAAAAAAACACATGAAACACTCAGCTCAATATCTCCATTCTTCACTTATGTTTATTTCATATACATGTTTTTCTGAAATAGATTGTCTTTACATGAAATAACATACAGGCACGTGATAACAGAATTACCATGCACTTTAAAAGAAAGAATCCTAACACCATGGCAGGAGGTTCAGTACTTAGGAAAGTTTCTATATTTACTAAGTTGATGCTGTCAGAGACCAAGACAAAACTGAAACAATAATTATATGCCTAATTATGTTTGAGGTAGCTTACCCAAGCAAGCTATTCTTCCTCAATGGTCCGGACATTCAGAGAATTTACCTCGTTGCACTCCAAAGATTTTTGAACCTTTCTGGGTCTTCTGGAATATGAGTTCACTAATGCAGACCCAATAGAATGCATTTATTCAGTTATTGTTTTCTTTTTTCTGGAAACAACTTAACAAGAAACTATGAAATAGGATAAAGTTTCAAAAAGTCTATGTCACCCAACTAAGTGTACCAAACAAAAAAAAAAATTCTTTGTTCTCCATATCAACCATTACTCCATCAATAATAGATTGCAACTGCACATGCCCCGCAATTCGGTAGATCATCATATTGATTTCTCATATACCATAAAGATTAGCTCAACCAGTTTAAAACCTTCCTGGTGATTAGATTTTTCTGAGACTTATGTGAACCAGAAAATTTATTGTTAAGCTTCACTGCAACTGATTTATACTGGCTAGTATCAAAACCATAATCAAATTGTATTTAAGAATAAGCCTTGACTGCAGCACTACTGCATTAGAGACGTGAGACAGGAATATGACAGAGCACAGTGGCATCCAACACTTTTATTTAGAACCCATCAGCAAGAAGACAAATTCCAAAATCGTTTTGGAAGAAGGATAGTTGAGTAATGCACTTCAAAATAATGCAGTCCACTGTATGTCATCCAATTGAGCTTAAAAATACAGTTCTTGCTAGTTCAGCCAGCATCAATATTCACCAGGTCCTGGAAGATTGAGGATTTCGTCCAGCTTTATATCTCCTATATCCTTTCTAATCAGAGATGGATTTTCCTGTGAAAGCTTATCGCTACTCAAAGTAGTAGTCACAGCAATGCATCTGTGTAATGCAAAATTAAACATTATAAACTTCGTCAACTACACACAAAGAAACACTTTTTTCTACAAGCACCATACCTCATTCCAGCTGCCTTTGCTGCTTGGAGTCCGGCTAGAGCATCCTCAACAACAACACACTGTAAAATATATATACACTTCTGTAGGTTTAGGGCTAGTATTCTAACTTTCCTCCTTAGATAGAATCAATAAGAGTTGCACTACTAATAGAAAGAACTAATATTGTTGACAGAGCAACCGCTAAATCCATACCTCATTTGTGGGGACACCAAGAGCTTTTGCAGCAGCTAGAAAGATGTCAGGAGCCGGCTTCAAGTTTTGGAATGCATCAGCAGATACAAGTGCATCAAATCTGTAGCAAATGTCCGCACTATCAAAACTTAGAAGCACCTATGATTTAATCTGTCTAACATGGAACCTCAATTGGTAGAAGCACAATTAACACAATCCCTGTGAATATGCATGATCATCATCAAATTCTTCGCACTGTAGGTGACCTACTTCAGTAAACTCCAAGGAAACATATAATCCAATGCAAGCAAATACTCGATTGTCTGATTCCAGCCTTTATTTCTTTTGGAGTATATATTTAATAGAATCCTCAAACTCATGCTTGGTTTCCACATATGTATCATACACAACATCTCATACTGTAGGATTCATTTCATTTTTCTTTGATTTTCAAGTGGAAACATACACTTGCTGCAATGATTATGCTCATGCTGCTCATGTACTCCTCTGATTCAGACTGGTGTAACTGTGCTGAGGTCAAATGGCACCTACCTTTTGTTTTCATAATACATGCAGCTTTGTTGATGTCATAATTTCAGTTTAACTTATGTGCATAGGGGATTACAGAGCTTGCAAATATCCATCCCACAGAACTAACTGGGAGGATATTGACAGTTCTTACCATGTCTTTGTTCCATTCCACCACTGCCAGAAAAGCTGCTAAATTCATCACTGACTGGAGAGTAGGAATAACTCACTATCTCGTCTTATCCTGAAAGGTGAGAATGCTCTCAAATGCCTAACGATGCTTTCAACTAAAGTTCCAGTTCTTAACATGACGAGGCTTATACTGTTTACTTGTGCGACAATGCACGACGCTCCACTATCGCATTGAAAAAGGATTCTGCAATCATTTACATACTTAATCACATGATGAGTAATATTAATTCACGCCATTCCTCAGGCTCAGACCCAGAGCTTCCTAGGAACTTGGAAAATGCTATGAATCTGTTTAAATAGCTTTGCTTTTTGCCCTAAAAGTCACTCTGAAAATGTCACTTACAACGTTTTAACTAAGATATTTCATCCTCAATATTTTCCTATCTTGACATTGGCTGTCCCGTTTCTTAATTTGATCATTAATGCTTGCTAAATTTCATTTGAAAATATCCCATGATGAAGGCATAGATAATATTCTCAGAAACTTACAATGGAGCAGGCAACCCAGCAGCTGCTAAATTAGCATCAATCTTTAGACGATCAGCACTGGAAGCAAGTGCCACTTTTAACCCTGCATCTCTGCACTGAACTAGCAAAACACAGAAATAACATTGCCAAGTTCTTAACATCCACAAGCACACAATTCATAGAAGATTCAGTGTTTAACTCGAAACCACAGACCTGCACAATCAACTCTCTTGCTCCAGGAAATCCAAGGCCAGAGTTTGGCTTAGCATACTGTTTAAGATTGATGACAAAAACTGTATATCAAAATTATAGTTCTCCCTCATAATTATAATGTGAAAAGCAGTAAATAAATAGAACATCTCCACAGTAAAATGCTTAAGGTCAATTTCTAAAAGTGACTTCAACAATCAGTTTAAATGTAGATCACCTTTTCCAGGTATATTTGGAAAAAACGAGACTTGGCTGAAATAACATCGAAACCTTTTACGTCATAAAGTTTTGCAACTCCCCCCAAAAAGTTTGCTTCACCTGAAATTGAATAAAGATATAGATTGTACACCAGAATGATCTCCTCCTACAATACACCAGACAATCTTAACTCTCTCCTACTCCATAATTCCTAATCAAGACTAATACAAACTAACTGGGTACAAAACACCAAACGATTATGATTTGGCTTCTTGGTGAAGGAATTCTCGTAGCCACATTTCAGACATGATGAAGTTTCTCTCAAGACAATGAGTTCTTAGGTTACTGTGGTACATGTACTTGTTCCATCTCATCAGTATTTGGCTCATGATAGACTGAAAGAAGATAGTACATTTGAAACTCAACAGACATTACGTAAACCCATTCCTAACTTTCCATCACCAAAGTGCAATTAAACAAAAGGGGGGAATATGTGATGCTCAAACATTCACACGTGCCTCTTTAGGGGCTATCAAGCTGAAGTATTTCTGTTACCAGCTAATTCAGGAAGAGACAACTAATTGGAAGGACTGTATGGAAAATGAAGTCACTTCGGACAGATCATGAACTGGCTTTAAAATTGCATGAACTCAATCCTATCACGAGAAACCTTGTGATGAGCTTGATCACAATACTCATATGCTGCACAATGGAATGGACTCGAGCTGAGAGACATCATTATTTCCGCAAAACCTCAAAGATATCCACACACGTTCAAACAAGCCTACACACTTCAATAGATTTTTATAGCAATAAAGGCAACGAAAGATCCCACATTTATGACGAATACGGCCGAAAGAACTAAAAGTTAGAAGAAGTTTCCTGATCATTTGCTATTGGATTGCACAAGAACAGCAAGCTTTAATGGCATCTTATTTTAAAATCCTAGACAGGACCGAGGAAAACTCATTTCCTCAAGAGAAACATTAGCAAATACCAGTTCCCATAAACGGAAAGAAATCTTCTTCAAAGACCTTCACTCCATATTCAGCGAAAAGATCCACTGCTGCCAGGCGGGACCTCTCTTCACTATTGCAAAGAACACCATCCATATCGAAAAGAACAGCCGAGACTCGATCATACACCACCTCCTTAGCACCAGACGGTTCATCTCCCACAGCCACGGAAGAAGGTGACGAAGAAGAAGAAGACAATGCCATTCTCCTTCTGCCGCGGGAGCTTGAGAAAAGCGGCGATGGAGAGGGTCGGAACGGGGGGAGCGAGGAGGAACCGGCGCAATTGAGAAGGGAAGAAGCAGCCGGTTGCGAGAAAAAGAAAGGCGAGCTATGGAGAAGGCAGCACGCAGCAGACGACGAAGACGATGACGACGAAGACGAAGACGAAGACGAAGACGAAGAATGAGGATAAGCAAGGCTAGGGTTGAGGCAAGATACAGAGAGAGAAGCCATGGAAGCTCCGCTTCAAGCTCTCAAACCCTAATCTCTCAGAGAGAGGGAGAGAGAGAGAGAGAGAGAGAAGGGCCTGTGCGCGCGCGCGCCGTATCCACGTGGCAGAGCCTCGTCCAAGCGATCCACGTGGGACGACACGTGGACACGTCCCCTGCCACGTGGCACCGGATCCTGCCACGTGGCGTCTCCTCCTGCCTGCCACGTGGAGATGCTCCTCCAAATCCTGCCACGTGGCATCTCCTCCCAATCCTGCCACGTGGCATCTCCTTCATTCAAATCCTGCCACGTGGCATCTTCTTAGAATTCTGTGGCATCTCCTCCGGATCATGCCACGTGGCATCTTCTTCAGATCCTGCCATGTGGCCAATTCTTCGATTTTGACACTCTTCCGAAATTGCCCATCGATCGAGTTGCGATTAGAGCATTTCGGAGCAGAATCGCGACGTGCGGATTTCCGTGCTCGATGGATCGATCTCGGATTGGCGCCGATAACCCGCAGATCGACCATCTCGAAGCTTTTAGCTTGACGACGAGTGATTCGAAACTGCAGATCATCTGCAATTGCGACCTGCGGATTTCTGCACTCAGTGGGTCGATCTCGAATTGGCGCCCGATAATTGCAAATCGATCATCTCGAAGCTTCTAGCTTGACGAGTGATTCGAAATCTGCAGATCATTTGTCACATGCACGAGTAATCGGGCAATTTAGGCTAACATATGCATGCAATTAGCCCAAAATGGCTTGCTCTTCCTCGCTGATCAAGTCTAGAATTAGGCCGATTACTATACCCTAGCCGCAATTGCTTGTTCTCTTCTTACTTACTAAGCACGTCAAACCAAGCAAAATTCCTTGTGGAGACGACACTAATAGAGATGAAGGAACAGAAAACTAACGAATCGAAAAGACTATTACCAAGAATGTTGATGTTCTAGAATCAATGATATTTATTCCATGGCTGGATTTTTGCCTTTAAGTGGACGTGAACGGTAAGTATATGTAAACAGCACGAATGCAAACCATAATCGAATTTGTTGCCTTAACACAATCAACAGATCATTTGTCATCAACGACATTTCATCGCATTTTTCAAGATTAACATGGTCAAAATGAATATGCAGCCTTAAGCTCAAGCGCTTGGTCATCAAACATCTGGAAGCTTACAATTTCACTTGCACTTCCCACTTCAACCATATTCCACACATTGAATGACTAGGAATGTGTCGGCTATTTCAATCGTTCTTTATAATCATCCACCTCAGCTGTGATTTCTCGCATTGTCAAGCTCATAGAATTGTCCCCATGGTAGAGAAGCAGGTAGGGAACAGAACAATTCAAAATGAAATAATAAGTAAATAAAAGACATGGCCAAGCAGTAAAAACAAATCAAAAGAAACTGTTGCGAAGTGGAAGATATATACCTTTGGATTTGTATTGCGATGTATACATGGTTATACAACTGCTTCATCATCATAGAAGCTGGGCTTCATATCCTCTAAAGAAACTTGCATGCCTATAGCAAAGCTTCAAGAAATACAAAATATGTCAAAATTTTTAAGGCATACCTGAAGATACCATTTGTGGACTAGTATTTTTCACCCATAAAACAGCTTTCAATCGATAAAAGGAGCGAGCAAGAATATGTGTTTGCAGAGGTGGAGCAACATCAGCTCAATATTTCATGATTTATTTGTGACATTAGTTCCACTGGATTACAGATTTCTAATACCTAGCTGAAGTTGAAGGAGGCTGGCTCTTCGGTTCTGCAGAGTTTTCTTTCTCTGAATCATCACTATCTTGCATTTCACCTTCCTCTTCTTCACTTTCCTCTTCTTCACCTTCCTCTTCTTCACCTTCCTCTCCTTCTTCCTCCGTATGCTCCTCCGAATCTGGTGCATTGTCGACGTTAGGGACCAACCCATATGAACGGGCAAAGTCTGGAGAGACAATATCCAGCATCGCATTCAGATCCCTGCGTTCTTTATCATGCCAAGCAGTGTTCTTTCCAGAAGCTAGCAAACTGTGGCTGTCCCGATGAACCTTCCCCTTTTTAGAGTAGGTACACGCACTATCACTTACTTGACTGACAACGAAATCTTTAATATGCTTATCTTCTCCTTCAATTTTTACATGACTTTCAGACCATACAACATTCTCACAATGCCCAGACTGTGAAGTGTTATATGCCCAACTCCCTGCTGCTTCACACGTCATTAAATCCAGGGTATTAGCTGGAACATGCTTTTCCAAAACTGAAATAAGGTCTCCATCTTTCTTTGACATGCCATCGAATCTTTCCTGCTCATGCTCAATTTTCGTTTCAACATTGCATTCCTTCACCTCTGCATCATTTGCAGAGAGTGTAGTTCCTCTATCTTGCATATTATTACCATTCCCAACTTCTACACTTTCTTGTCTTGGTTGAACACCTGTAATATGCAGATTCTCAACCCTTCCAGTATCCACTAATAGATTGGCACAAAGTGCATCCTTCGCAACACTTCCCATGTCCAACAGTTGCGTATTTTCCCCTACCACCAATTGCGTGTTATCTCCTACCATTGATTGAGTGTTCTCACCCACATAAGCTTTGTTTTGACCACTTTCATCAATTGCATTGACTAAGACTTGAGTCTCATTTTCATTGTGTTCATGATCACTCAAACAATCATGATCACTCATAAACTCATCTGTTTGAGTATCACCATCTTCACATGGTTTGATTGCCTCTTTGATTGATCCACTGTGTGCGCTAGTTTCAGTAGCCTGGCTACTTGCATCACCCATATCTTTGTCCAGTTCATTATTTACAGTCTCATTGTCACCACTTTCATTAGCTTGCCGTGTGGCATCATCACTATCCGCTCTCCTAGTTTCAGTGTCGAGCTCAAGTTTTGTAGCCTCAGGTTTTACCCCATTACATTGATCACGGACTGTTATGTGAGCTTCTTCTTCTCCATCTTCAAGAACGCGCATCATTTCTTTCAATTGCTCCTGTTGTTTTTGCTGTAGGGCAGCAACTTCTTCCGCAGTTGAATGGAATGCACGTAATTGTGTTTCCCTAATAGCAGGGATGTAAACTTTCAGACCAAGAAGCCGGCCCCAACAATTTTATGTTCTTTACAAACATTACCTCAACACAATCCGTTCCCTGGCACCCTGTAGACGTTGTTGCTCTACTGATAAGTCGTGAATTGCAGTTTCCATTTCAGCTTCCAGGGAAGAAAGCCGTGCCAAAGCTGCCTCTTTTGCAACCTAACACATCAAAAAAGCAATTTAACTGAAAAGTGCAATCAGGATGACTATGTCAAACATAAGCAATCTAAAAAAACATGAAGGCAGTAGATTAGATAAGCAACAAGAAACAGAAATTGAGAACGAGAACTTCTCCATAGATTGGAAAAAGATCTCTTCTGCACTTGCATGCACAGGGAATGCATTGTACATGTGCTAGTAGCGGGAGAGAATCCCTACAGTTTCGATCTTTGGCAAGTGGCATATAACTTTATGCATACTGTAGTCATTAGACACTGTACAATTCTTTAATATAAAATACAAAGAAATATAATAGCAAAACCCATCACCAAAAAGTATCTTAAGAGATAAGGAGAGAGCAACAATGTTTACCTTCTCATTCTGCATGTCCTCTGTAACTGATTGCAGCTCTTTCTCTTTTTCAAGTAGTTTCTTCACATACAAACAAGAAAATGTTCACCTCAAAGCTTAGTAGAAAATGTATTGACATTTTTTGAACAAATAAATATTTGATGTGTGGCTTGAAACCTTCCGTGCAACCACTAAGGCGGCTTCTTCATCTTGTAGTTTTACTTCCAATGACCTACTTGTACGTTCAACTTCTACCAATGCTTCTCTGGTAATGTCCTGATAAAACCAAAATAATCACATTTCTTTGCATTACAAAACCCAGCATACCAGAAAAAGAAAACATTTTGGGAATGTCTATAGTGTACCAGCTTATGACGTAATGCTTCAATAAGAGAGCGGCTTTCTTGATCTGCTTCCTTGAGCTTGCTTATCATTTCTAACTGCTCTCGAAGCTGCTGTGATGAAGATTCCGACTGCCGTTTAAGCTCTTCAGAGGCTTCACTACGAACTCTTTCTACTGCTGCTTTCAGATCTGCTTCTGCTTTCTCTCTCTCAGTCCTTCTCTGACTTCGCTCATCTTCTAGTTGTTCTTTCAGTTCAAGTATGTTCAGCTTCTGACTGCAAAACATGTGTTATGCCTTAGAAAACCATGACCGTTCAACTTCACATAAGTTGAAAGACCAGAATCTCAAAAGAAAAGTTCAGTTTTTGTTTTCATTTCAATATTGCAATTGTTTTGCAAACACATTAATGCACTCTAACAATGCATAGCATACACGGATGTCAAATACCAAGAATAAACATAGATACCTTTGTATCACATCATCTGCATCTTTACGAGATTGAATTGCAGAAGCTAAGCTCCGATTGCGATCTTCAAGTTGTGTTTGTTGCTCAGTACATAAGGAACTGGAAAATTCCAATTCCTTATCCTTCTTTCCTATCTCAGTGCGGAGGACTTGTATCTGAGTCAAGAAAGAAGCTGAGAGGGTCTCCCTTAACTCTTTCATCTCCTGAAAAGACACATAATTGTATCATAACAAGAAGGATCACATAATCCTTTCAATGAGGACTTACGACCAAAAACTCACAGTATCGTGCCGTGCTGCAGCAGCACGAGACTCAGTACGCAACTTATCTATGGTTAGTAGATGTGCTTCCAACTGTTTCCGTAACTCCTGCTTCTCTTCAAATGTAAGTTATTTGTTCCAAAAATAAGTCAAAACACTAAAATATCTTACCTATCATACGTGCATCATATATACATGGTCTTATCTAGTTAGGATCAAAAGTCAGTATTAGCATTAGAAGTACCAAACCATATGTAGGTTTCAACACTATGGAATTGTTAGGAACTAAAACCATTCTATTAGGTTTCAACACAATGAAACAGGGAAAAAGTTTCAATTGAATAATAAACCCAGCTTGAAAACATGACTAATGCAAATAATGACATGAAAAACAGTCCCATGTTCAAACAATATGAATACATAATAAAAAACCAAATAAGTACTTTTCAATTTCCAAAAATAATCAGCACAAAAGACAGATTGATATACATGTTGATTTTTTAGAGTCAATAAAACAATGCCCCAGTGAAAACAACAGACTGCCCCTTGCAGCAAGAATGGTAAAAAGGAGTAAACAATGATAACCTTATATACATAGGAAAGGTATGATTACAAAAAGAAGACAAACATGATGCATACAAATTGTCCTCTTCACAAGATCAAAAGTCTTCGTTCAAAAACACAACTAAATCACCTCATTTGATCGCTGCAATCGCCTCACATCATCTAATGATACAGGACCATCAGGGCCACCTATTCCTAATCCTTTGGTACGTTTACTATCACCTGGGTTGTACTCTCCAGTGCCTTCTACATCTGCAAGAGATGGAGCTAGGTTATGAAATATTTCCGGTTGGAGTGATAAGATCGAGAATAAAAGATTATTACAAGATGACTAGCACATTGAAACTAAAACTACCTGAAAAATCTTTCAAGGACAAAGATACAGTGGCATATAATCATTCTCAAAACTACTAATTGAGGGCAAATTTCTACTACAAAAGGGAATCACAGTTTTGACCTGAAGAGTTATCTTTGACAATATCTCTGAATTCAAAGAAAGCTTTTTCTCGGTATATTACCATGGAGAGACTTGCGCTTCAAAACACTGGCTGAATATCCATTTGACTGATGTTTGAGAGGAGTTTGAGCATTAGGTTTGAGTTCCTGGTACAAAAATGCAAATGCATTCTCTGCAATCACATCAATCATTGAACCCAGCAAGAAAAATTAAGTATTTCTAAAAATACTATTAGGCTTGATAAAGAACTATTTAGAAAACTATATTAGCCCTCCATATATCAAGGTGTTCTCACCATGCTCAGGATCATTCACCAGTGAGATAATATCCCCATCCTTAATTCTTGACTCTGGACTTTCCTTCTTCAACTTTTGATTATTAATGAAGGTCCCATTTGAGCTACAGGAAAAATTTCAGGGTCATCATCTGAACTAAGAGATGCGAAATCATAGAAGCTTCAATTATAGTAGACAGTAAAGGAAATTCCAGCAAGATAAATCTTATAAAGCAAACATATAAACCTGGTATCTTTGACATATACAAGCCAATTCTCTCCAGAGGTCATCGCAGAATCTGGATGATTTTCATTTACTAATTTCCGGCGAAAAATTGTGCAATGCTTGCCACTCACATTGACAGAGTCGAAGCGATAATATGGGTCTCTTACAAGCCGACCAAGAACATGCTCATCATTGTGCAGGAATATTTGAGAGCCCTGTTACCAAAGAAATACAAGTTGTTGAAACTTTGAGCGGAAAAGGTGTGATTACTCACAAGAATGCAAGACAAATTTCTGTGCTTTCCTACTGGATAGCTTGAAACCACTACCTACGGTTCCACCAGCAAAGAAAGCAAAGCCAAACAAATCATAACACAAACAAGAGACAGAATTCTAATTTTACATAAATTTCCATGCCACAGTCTTGTGATATAAAGCGCACTCAGTTGCAAAAGCAAGATTTTTAGCTGTACAAAATAGCAAGATGAAATTTTATATGCATTTTATAGAAAACTCTGCATAATGCTGCCATATTCTGCTGGAAAAAATCCCTTTTGTGCGAGAAATCAAATAGGATATCATACGTCTGTAAAAAATACATTGATTTACCAGTTTTGGTTGTCTTAGAAAGCTTTGAAAAGGATTTCTCGTCATGCAGGAATAATCATGAAAATCTCAAAAATATAGCGTAACACACAACTGGGTAGAAATTTAAAACAGAAACGTCCAGTTTCTTTTCATGCAGGAATAATCAGAGCAATCTCAAAAATATAGCATTACAGAAATATTTGGTATAAGTTTAAAAAGGAATTCCCAGAATAAATTGTATTATAATAATATCTTATAGTTAAATTTTCTGGTAAAGCTAATATTCCTCACCTGCACTCTAAAAAATGAGTCTTTTCACAGGATAAGCTATCTGATCAATGAACTCTATCTATGAATCAAAAAATCCAGCCCAAAGAAGATTAAAAGATTACATAAATAGTGCATAAAACATTTTTGTCAAAATTAGAAGTATAATGCAGGAATTTTGCATAAACATGATTAAACAGCTGCAAAAACTCTTCAGAATAGATAAATCAACTTAATTCTTGGTAGATCAAACTTCCTCGATGCTAATCAAGAAAAGCAACGCAGCCACCAAATAAAAAGAGAACTAAACAAATTTTGCAGTAAGCAAACGAAAATTGTTGGAGATTAGGAAGCCTTTAAAAAACAATGTAGTGAAGACAACAATTAAGTGAACGAACAAAAGGTGCAGAACTTCATACATGAAAGCCAAAGACAATTACTGTATAATTGAAAGAAAGCGGATGCAAAAGGAACCACAACGAGCAAGAACGGTTTAGGCAACAGGCCTGTGGCCGAGATTTTGCTTTTTCGGAGAAGGCGACCAGAACTCCCCATGGAGCATCTGGGGAAGTTGTAGTTTTCATGGGTGCTCGTCCAGTATCAGAATCCTTTGCAGTTTGTGGAGGTGCAGGAGCAGGAGCAGGAGGAGGAGGAGGAGAGGCTGTGCTTGTTTTAGCGCCACCATTTTTTCTCTGATTTCTGAGCTCAACGCCATCGCTGCTCGTGTCTTCTTGTTGCTGCTCCACCATTTCCTCTCTCCCTTCTCTGTCTCGGTTTGTAGAACAAATCTTTTACTTCACGAGTTGTTTGGGGGATTTTATTTCTATGTAAAAACGCAGAAAACAAACAAATGAGAAAGTTATCATAATCTCTTCGGAATGAGAATTCAAATAGATTTCCAATCTCTGATGCAAATGAACAGCAATGGAGAATGTTGTTGTGATGATTAATTAATTAATTTCAGTAGTTTATCACGGGCCCGATTAGCCTCTATGCTTGAAGACATTGGTTGTTAATTGGATTGCTAAATCGTAAGGAGAATATCTATGAGATTAATCGGCATTCGATAAGTTGATGCTGATTGTCACCGATGGTCAGCTCGTTCAATCCGACTCACTAAACACCTCTTCTATCAAAACCCAATAATTGTTGGATTAGGAAATCCCCCATTTTATGATTTCATAATGATTCCCTAATTAATTATCGCTTCTTTATGACTTTTTCTCATGTGGTGACACATTGAAATTATAAGCGGTGCGTAATAATCAAGTCTAGTTTACAACTTCATTCGAGAGCGTCCATCGTTTGATGATGCTAATTTTGAGGGGTATAATAGTGGTGCTTGTCATAATTACAGAATTGGTTAGGGAGCCTCTCGCAAACACTCCTTTTATAATCAATACTTATATCAATCACGCTGAAATTAATTATTAGATGTCTACTAATTGCTGATTTTCTTTGCATATTAGTGTACTTGGGAATCTCTACCAAGTACCCGTACTCGGAATAACAATAATTATAATCATCTCCTATATACTAAATGTGCACAAAGGGATGCAATGATACCAGCTATCCTCAACTGGATTACTCTCACAACTTTAGTGTGTTTATGCAACACAATTTCAGTGCATGCAGACATTTTGATGATTTAATTTGTTTGCAGATTTGATTTACTTTGTTATTCTGCAAATAGTGCATGACAAATGTTGCAATAAACTTCCAAAGCAAACAACATATCATTGTGTACTTGATCGACGCACAAAACTGAGCTCAATTAGATTGATAGTTTATAACCACCAATTCATAATTATCCTTAAATCCTAAATGATGATCCATGACCTCCTAAGGAATTCAGAGCTATTTCAAGAATGATCATGAAGCAGAGGGACATTCTGGCAAGATTGCCATCAGCTTTGATGGAGAAATGTCCTTCTCTGTGCCATTCACAAGCTGCTCTCTTTCATATAGACTCTCCGCATCGATCATTACAACTGCTGCTTGCTTGGAATTTATCTGATACGAGTGCCAAGATGCCTTCCACTGCGACTCACATTTATAGACTATGAAGCCTTACACAGTAGATGAAGACAGTTTCGTGCATAGCCTTCTCTGTCGAATATTCGAGGCATTTTGTTTTCCATGGTTTCTTGGTACTTCCCTGAATTTTGACCAGCCACACTGTCAATGAGGACATCTTCATACCAACCACATCAACACTGTACAAATCATCAATCAATAAGAAAACGATTACAAGGAAAAGTAGTAAATGTGCTCCTGGATAGAGTAAAATTCAGTCAATAGAAAAACTGCTTTGGAAATGATGGCATGAGCAGCATTGAACTCTCTGCTTATTCATGTTCGTTATGCCCACCAGCAATGGAGACAGTTTTGTTCATTTCCCCAGAACCCCAGGAGGCTGTAAATAAAACTTTATTGTACGAGCTCATGAGCTTTTGGAACAAACATATGACAAAGCTCGGTGACTATTTTGATGTTTCATTCGAATTGCAGGTCTACATACAGGCATGAATGATAGATGGATGTTAAGAATACCTTTGAGCAAATAGACAGTGTTTGCGAAGGGGTATTTAATATATACATGAAGAAAAACGTCCAAAATGCATCACCTTTTATAACACACATACCTCGGCAAGTAACCAGGTGTTGGTTTGCAGCTTCCACACTGGGGGGTTTGAAATACATCAGCACTAAAATTAGGCTCCTGGTCATTTCTGTGACAACCCAAGGTAATTTGCGAGCACATACTGCAATGCCTGCAAGACAATATGCACCTTCTAAGTACATGAAAGTTGGCACCAGATTGTTATTTTATAAAAAGCGCACTTTTGCAAAATCAAAAACTTCATTGCAATTGCCATGTCAGCACTATTGATGATATTCAACATGCTTGGACAGGGACATTTTGATGATCATTTTTAGAAGACATCAGTCCAAGTATCGTCAAGAACATGCTACCGTTTCAGCAACTATGAATAATATTTAAGTATGAATAATCGTATGTTCATGTTCATTGTTCCTCTAGACAAGAACATTGGTCCTGCATATCATCGGCCATTATGATCTCCAGAGACATCACTAAGTTTCTGCTACATGAACTGAATAATGATATACCATAAGATTACTAATTTTTTTCATATACTTCAAAGGCAGCCCTAATAGCGGAAAATGTGTACTTACATGCTCATAATAGAAATATATTTCATATCCAAACCAAAATAGTGATAAGTAGTGACATCAAGTAACAATAAATAAAATCATAATAATAAAGAACAAACACAGTATATTCTCTAGCTTTGCCCTGTACATCTTTACTTTATATATTGTGGTGTGTCAAATGCATATACCTCAGCTGCAAATGTCTCCTTTCCGTCCAAAAATGATGACATAGCCATTTTTGGATCTTCAAAGACCTTGTAAAATGATTCATAAAACTGCGCTCTGATTCATACAAAAATGTCCAATCGTTTATAACAGATCCATCTCAAATTTTATTCATAATCAAAAGTCTATTTGTTGCTTACTGTTCGGCTTCAGAACAAAGCTTATCCATCTCGTCAAATCTTCTGGTCAAGAGTTCAGCAGCCATTGGAGAAAGTTTATAAAGCACAAGCATTTCCAGAGTTTTTGGAAAATGCAACTACGGTAACATATTTAAAGCCAAAAACACAAGAAAATGAACTACATCAGTCATACTTCCTGTAATATTGGAATTATTAACAGAAAACAGCTAAAGTTAAAACTACAATGTGTGACGCTGCCTACTGAGCAAGGCAAAGGCCAGTAAATAGTAGGAATGTCAAATTTCACATCTTGGAAATCTACCAAAAATGTATATTCCACAAACTAGTTCAAACAGTTTGGAGATCTAGTTCCACATACTAACTCTTGTCTAGGAAATGTGAACACGAGAACAAGTGAAAGGTCAGCAAGTGCATTGTGCAATCTATACTCAAACTTCAAAAAGAGCTTATGAGAGCAAATGAGGGTTGCGCTCTCCTGACATTCCTCAATATCCCAAATAAACCAGAGAAGCTCATGAAATGATTAGGCCTAGTCCAATAAAAACAGATGATGGTAAGGGTTGGGGATCTAGGAAGGTTATCAAGGAGCGTGAGATGTTCAGCACATCAAGAAAAGGTCAAGAAGGAATGAAGTAAAAGTATAAGAATGAAAGAATGGTGCATTATAGTTGCAATGACGTGATATGACACTTACCACCATGTTAGAGAGTAGTTGTTTGAGTGATAACGGATCAAGCCTGCTGAAAACCTCAGCTATCACATCCTGTTCAAGAAAATCCAATGGAATCTTGCAATGTTTTACTATTGTCGGCTGTGGGTAGTGATAAGCATGACCTTCATGAAGATGTTCAACTTTGCAAGACTTTCCTTCATCCCTTACCATGTCCAGGGAGGTGTCCTGTGATGTGCAGGCCAAAATAACATTTTTCAGGCAATGCTTCTCCAAAGGTGTCAAGCTATCTATGGAGGTATGTTGTTTTGCCTCTCCAGGATGATCATTTTCTTTCTTCTTGACCAATTGCTCAGGACTGGACTGAGATTCAATTCTCTTTGAATTAGCAGCTTCAGTAGCCCTTATACTTTCATCAACTTCTGCTGTGTTAAGTCGACGTATCTTAAGTAGCCCAATAATACGTTCCTGAAAACAAAAGATAAGATAAATGCAAACATTAGTTTAGCCAGTGATGCTTCATATATCTATACGCCAAATAACCATTACAGAGGGAGTACAAGTTCACCTTTTCATAATCTAAAAGGCTGCATTGTGATGGACCCAAAGCAAATATAATGCCAAAAAAGAGACAAACATAAGCTTCAAGAAATAATTTAATTGAATGTCAAAGATAACAAGCCATCCTAATTATTTCAAAATTCCAAATATGCACTTCATTTTCCCACAATTCCCAAGTTATCCACCAGCTTCCTTTTCTACACATTCAAAGATACTCCAAAATTCTCATATTCAGACCCGTCAATCCCTTACTCAGATTCCAAAAGGGGTGCACAGTCATATTCAGACCTGTTAATCCCTTATTGGAAAGGAATGCCCAAAAATTGCTTCATGGATTCCAAGAAATCCTTAAACATTAAGAAATGTGCTTGGTTATAATAATGATATTTAGCAGCTCTTACTGGAATATGTACCATACACATGACCAATCCTTCATGTACCTAAGAATAAGATCCTTAAGATGGAAACAATATCAGCACTTGTTGGAAAACGTAGCATACACACGATTAATCCTTCAAATACCTAAGAATATGATTCACAAGGCCTCAGTTCTCACTATACTATATAAGAGTCTGTCGAATCTTCACACTAATTGATATACGGTCCTTATTTCCCTTGAGACATAATGCAAGCATCCTATCATTTTGGAACCTTAAAAAAACATGACAGTATTATGAAATACTATTATCAACTCTTCTCTACAAGAAAAAACTGGGGTCAGAGCCTGATAGGTCACAACATCGAAACAGGCAAAGTGCTCCACGAAATGACCATCACTGAGATCCTAACCAAATAGTAGCCACAGCACTCTTAATTACTTAAATCCACTGGATTCCCAACCTCTCAAAATAAAGGTGTCCATATATGTTCCTTGTATCATATTGTTTTAAATTTATTTCCCTCGTACTTCTCTCCACAATTGCTCTACTTTTCTACAATAATCAAAGAGAATTCTCAAAAATGAGAAGTGGGAATTCTTGGAGCTTTGAACCGAGTGGCATTTTTCTAAATTAGAACTTTAAACAGCAACTGCCTTACCTACTAACTACTCGCCGCAAATAGTAGCCATCCATATGAGAGCCCAACGTTGACATTATCATTGAAGGCCACCATAAGTTAACACCTATAGTCAGACTATCACTATTGACTTGATGATACCTGTCACAAAACTAAATTCTGTAAAAGAATAAATGCCAATGCAAAAAGAATATATGGAAAGCTAATAAGATGTCTTTACCAGCCTTCTGGTATAAATAATGCATCTCCTTGCTGCAAGGTTACTTGTCGAGAATACTTAGATGCCTGTTCAAAATGTGGATGTAACCGAGTATTCGGCTTGACAAAATCAACAGCGCTGGGGAGAAATTATTGATAGACATTAGTAATGACCGAATTCACCATTGTACCAAAGAATAACTCTATTATGTCTGATAGATTCTTTTCCCAAAAATTAACTTCATTTCTGCTATTCTTACTCCGAACAAGGAAGGGTAAGAATTGATTTCACAATGAGAAAAGGATGAACTGACTACGTTATTGCCAATCATGTTGGGGAAATACGCAAAATTAACAAGCATTTGTCGAAGGTCTTTTATGGTGTTCTTCCCCTTATATTATCCATAACCAGATTTAAATCACAAAATATATCCTTTGATAAAGAAGATCAACATTTGGAGTTTATCAGTAATAAAAATAATTTTACCTATGATTTGATGCCTCTCCGTAAACTGGGTAAGGATAAAGGAATGGCGTTGCACAAGGAGGCCAGAGTGTAACTGAGTAAAAGAGATCTTTTAAGGACACCTATATTTCACCAGCTTACAGTGAAAATATATGGTGTATTTACCTTTCTTTACTCCAGAAAGCACACATAGAACATTATGAAAGGGATCGTAATGTGTACTTGAATTTGATGCCACAGCACTCAGCCATAAGTTGATGTTGGTGATGGATGAAGAATGCAAGTATTTTGGCTGCCAGAAAAGGAAACATGAACATCAGAAAGAAAAGAAGGATATATCACAGCATACAAGAGACCGAAACCTATGAAACCTAAACAAGATTAGAACAATGCCAGCATATAAAAGTGAAAGACCATTATAATATCTTGCAATAATGTTTGCAATGGAGATGATTCCTGCTGCTCTTTGCTAAGTATGGGCATCTGCAATTTGGAGTTTCAAAATGTCAATAAATGATCACATTTGCGAAAAGAATAAAATTACTATTAATAAATTTACCTGGGCTAAATATAGCTGCATTCCATCAAGACGATGACTTTCAGAAGATTGTTTATCTTTTTTATCAGAATTCATGAACCTCGAAGCATAATCAAGATATTCTCCAAAGGAAAGAGCCATCTGTGAAATGATAAATGAGGGTATATTATAAGGAGATATAAAAAGTATCTGGATAAATTTACCAGTTTAACTTACTCTCTCATGACTTCGGACATCTCCGTAGAAATTTCCATCTGATGATGACAGCATAACTTGCACTCTTACATCACTTGCTATGCTCTGAACAACACAAAGCTTGCTTTAAAATGCTGTACAAAACTTTCGGGATCATATCACATCATATATTTGAACATTTAGATCAAACATTATTTTACGCTTTTCTAATTACACGAGGCTGTGTTAGGTTATGAGGGTTTCTGATCAGCCGCGTTCATGATTTAGAATCAGGGTTTGCACTTGGCTGATATTACAAGTGCAGTTCCTGGTTTAGTTTAATGAGACCAGGTTAACTTATATGCTTTACTAATTTCAAAAGGTATGGTTTCTGAAAATATCATCTCTACAATAACCCGCTTGATACAATTTCGAGCTCCAGAAAAAGTTCTGGTCTGATTAAGGATTCATCGAGGGAAGTCCAAATTTTATTTCATTATGGTAGTGTACTCGCATTAGATATCTCCTAATTTCAAATGCGCCTTATATAACTACTCACTTACATTTGGAAATGATTCAACATAAGCTCGGGATGAGACACAAAGGGTTCATGTGGGAATTTACCTTGAGATAGTCGAGTCCACCATCACGAGGCTGCCACTTTGAGTAGGCTGGCCAAGATGTGACAGAACTTTCGAACACCTAATTCACAGTGACCAAAGACACAGGAATGAGAAGGGTTAACCAAGAGATAGAACTTCGTATGGAATCTCAAAGATTTTGGTCGGCAGAAAAAGAGTGACAATGTGCGAGTGAGTGTGTGAATCAGTAAGTAAACAAAGATTTGGAAAGAGATCTCCTCTTTTGCATGGATGTATGTAGCACATAGAGTAAAACCACATCTTAGAGAATGCGAAATATCTATAAAGAAAAGACATATATTTCTCACACGAAAAGAAGGATCTGATTAGTGCTAAACAAAAGAAAAAAACAGCAAGAAAAAGAGGAGGAAGAAATTTTCGCAGAAAAAAGAGAGATTTTGGTACAACGACGCATCGTAATTCATGACCAATGTTTAACATGCGTGGACATTGTGAGCTGAAATCATGTTAATAGCACAGAGAATTTCACAAAGTACATCAAATGATGTAGCATTTAGTGCATGGAATATAGGAACGACCACGAAATACATGGGGCAATCATCGTAACAAATCCAGATGCCTTTAGAGAAACAATCCGAAAGCGCTTTCGCGGTTCTCTGCACGATGGCAAGGAGACAGCCAAATGGGAGAGAATGCAGCAACCAAGGCGATGAACAGACGGACGAGATCGAGCGAGAAAACGAGATTTTGCACCAAAAAAAAGGAAAAACAAAACAAAAGATTGCTGGATATGATGATGATGAAGGTTGCAAGGAGGATCACCTACCACAGGGATGTTGCGAGCTTCGATGTGGGAGGAGAATTCCTGCGCCGAGAGAAGGTGAGGCTGAGGATGACGAACGATCTCCCACTCCATTTCCGAGCAGCGAAACCAACGATCGAAACCTTGGCTGCTAGAAGAAGATCTACTTTTGCCGAATTTCCAAGCGCATGCCCTTCGTGCCCTCATCATCCTAAAGAGGAAGGAAGAAGGCAAAGAAGAGATCAAAGCCAGAAGAGGAAAGGAAGAATGAAAAGGAAGAATGCAAAGAAGAGATCAAAGCCCGAAGAGGAAGGAAGAATGCAAAGGAAGAATGCAAAAAGAAGAGATCAAAGCCAGAAGAGGGAAGGCAGAATGCAAAGGAAGAATGCAAAGGAAGAGATCAAAGCCAGAAGAGGAAGGAAGAATGCAAAGGAAGAATGCAAAGAAGAGATCAAAGCTAGAAGAGGAAGGAAGAATGCAAAGAAGAGATCAAAGCCAGAAGAGGGAAGGAAGAATGCAAAGAAGAGATCAGAGCCAGAAGAGGAAAGGAAGAATGCAAAGAAGAGATCAGAGCTAGAAGAGGTTGTGGCATGTAGATGCATCGAAAGAACTTGTGGATTTCGTCGCGTTTTCTGTTGTGACAGAATGGAGGAGATTATGCGAATCCGAGACTAATCGGGATTTTCGAAGCACGATATCATTGTGCTAGATGGCAACGATCGGTCGTTGGGGAAGCTAGTAATCGTAAAATATGCATGTGCACAGAACGGCAAAGCGCAACAAACGAGCGGGGCATCTGATCGATCCATTCAGCGTTTTGGGAAGAAAATCAAACCCGTAACGTCGAGCGTAAACATGAAGGGCCGGCGTTAATCCTCGGGGCTTGTAACAACGGTGCATGCCTCAGCAGATCAGGGGTTTTCGATTGTTTTGTGGATGCTGTGCAGAACCTTCGTCCTCGTTTCGAACGAATTCGAAGCCCGGTTTGGGTCCATACGATCAACTGCCATTCATCGCACGCCGCAATCGATGCGATTGCGTTGTTTTGCGACTTGCGAAAACGCTCGTTGATTTCCCTTGGGCATGGTGGTCATTAGCTTCACCTCTTGACAATTTTACTGATCTGCATCCGCGCCGCGACTCGCTCGCCTTTATAAAAGGTTTTGCTTGCACAAGCTTCGTAGCAGACCATGTTTGTTAACTGCCGTGATCAGCAGGTTAATTAAGCAAGAGTGCCAAGCTCGAGAAGAATCATCTAATCTTCACTGTGAACTTGCAGCATGCCGCGTCTGATTGTTTTGTTTCTTGTTACCGTCTCAGGCTCCGCAACCAAAAAACATCTCAAACGCAGTTGGATAAAGAATCTAGTACTCGGTCACTTGCTAGGCAACAAAAAAAAACAATCAGATACATATGTTTTGCTTCCAATAACCGTCATTCATTATCGTTCATCGAGAGCTGTATACAGTCCTTACCACGTTTCAACTATGAAACACCTTGATACCAAGCATGGCAGAGGAGAATATCAACAATAATCTCTTGTGCATACATACATACATACATACAAACATACAATCCATCATGTGGTTTGTCACAAATGTGTAAAGGTTGTCAACTCAGAGACAACACACATGGCCATGCTTCGTCCGTCACTGTAGAAGAAGACTGGGATTCCTAGAGGAGAGTAACAGAGCGAGAATCTGTGCCAGTGAAGGATATGTACGAGTACGAATGCCTGCTTTTGTTGACCCGGGCGATGACGTTATTGACTTCGCCTTTGAAGACCCACGCTCTCGCTCTCCGCTACAACAACAACAACAACAACAACAAACAAGACTTTAGGGGAATCGGTGATCAACGATCGATGAACAGGTTGTCGTCATTCATCGCGGGGGGCCTCATCGATGTCCAAAGGTGTCCCCACTTTCCCAATCTCGAATCGATGCTTAAGCCGAGCTTTCTCATGAAAGAGCATGGATCTCTCATAGCGTCTCGATCGATCAGAGAAGTCGACAAAGATAGACTCGACAGAAGAGGAAGAAGAAGGAGAAGAAGAAGAAGAAGATGATGATGATGATGATGATGGCCTTAAGTTAAATCGAGCATCGTTATCAGCTGGTTACCGATGGTCTACGACAACTTCTCGGATCTGATATCGGTATCCAATCAATCTGCTACGACGAGCCAGAGTTCCGACCGTTCCAGATCCATCTAAATTTCCAGACAGGAGCTTGGCTTGACTCGACTTTCCTTAACCTTGACCGATAATTCGCTTTGGTTGATTAATCGAGCACCGCTTGTTCGTTCGATCGCTCGCTTTCGTCGATCAATCGATGATCGCTCTCGTTGATTCGATCTGAGGCCCACCTTCTGGATCATGAATCAAAAGCTTAAAACCCAAGGCATGCTTTTATGAATGCTTCCTAAAACAAAAGTCCTGCAAGATCTCAAACTTTGAAAACCCAAAAGAGTGAGATAAAAAAAACAGATGAAAAGAAAGAATGTTCTTTTTTTTTTGTTTTTGTTTTTGGGTTTTATTTTGGTCAATTGGAAGTGGAAAGTCACTGCTAAATGTGGAGGCGATTCTGGCGGGAAAACAGGAAAAAATTCCCCCGCGAAAGTAGACGCGCCAAATCTTCAAAAATAAAAAAAGGGCAAAAAATAAAAAAAACAAAGGAAATGCGAAATACAGGAAATACGGAAATCGCCGAGAACAACAAAAAAAAGAGAGTTTCAAAAAGAGTACGGAAATTCAACAAAATAAAGGAGAAAATATCGAAATAAACAGAGGCGATAATAATAAGTATTAAATTAGGCCTCCTGAAATCACAAACTATAGATTAACGCCTAATCTTATCTTTCACTGAGACTCGACACCCAATTCATTCTGGTAGTATTGATTTTATTCCTAGTCGCTTCTCGCCAATCGATTTCCCAATCGATCGATTCCCTCACCACATTCGACTAGCTAAATAAAGCCAGTAATTCTAGAATCTGATGAATCGAGGAACACCTTAATTTAGTTCTAATCAACAACAGATCAAGCCTTAATCGATTATCTAGTAGAACGTTAATTGAATCCACAACTGCTTGATTTGGTGTTTAATCAATCGATTGCGTTGCGCGTCAATCTTCGAACTAGGCGTTAATTTGTACTTTCTAGTTGTTTTGGGAGGCGTTAAAATGTAATTTATAATTTTGTTAGGCGTTTTTTTTGGTAAATTTCCCTAATAATAATTATAATAAATAATAATAATAGTAATGGAGATACTAGTACAATTACGATTTATTATCGTCGTTATTATTATTAACTCCAAATACTAACTATTAAGTATATGTTTTTTTACTACTAATTTGTTTTTATACTAATTAGTGGTCTCCGTTTTACTCGTTCAAAAAAAATCGAAGACAAAAAAAAAGAAATATCTAAATAATCTTGAAAAAATTCGCTGATTATTTTATATTATATTAGGAATCGCATTTGTTTTTGTTTCTGATTTTTCGGTCCTTTTTCTTTTTCCAGTTCTCTCTTTTTCTTTCTTTGATCATTTCTTCTTCGTTTTCTCGTCTTCTTCTTCTTCTTCTTCTTCTTCTTCTTCTTCCTTACGGTACTGCTGCTGAATCGTCTCCGCTCCTCGCCATGGATTCCTTCATCACCATCTGATTCAGCAACAGAAGCGCGTCAATCAGGCCATCAAGCCTTCTTGCAGTGATTCCCTGCACCTGGCGGACCTTCATCTACCAACTATTCTTGCAGTCTCTACTACTACTGCTGCTACTACTAGCGCTGCTGCTGCGGCTACTTCTGCAGCCAACGCCACTCGTAACTCTATCATGACGCCTTCAGACGACCTCGCCACTTTCATGATCGAAGATCTCCTAGACTTCCCTACCGAAGATGCTGAAGAGCATAGGGACAGACATGAAGGTGAAGGCGGAGACAGAGGTCAAGAGAGCTCGGTCTCGGAATCGACTGACGGAACCATGGTCTCGTGTGCAGGAAGTAATAAGAGGCCAAGATTACTAGGAGAAGATGACTCAGTGAGTGGGTTTTTATCCTTGCCAGTAAGCACCTCGAACATCTTAATATATACCTCGCGTCTATCTTCGATTGGTTCCTGATCGATGCTTAATCCTTTCGTCATCTTGTTTCTTCTAATTGTTTTTGCTGTGAATTTAGTGCTATTCTTCGTATAACTGTCCCTGAATTTAGTGCTGTTTTCCCGTGTAATCGAGATGGTACCGAAAATTTCCTGTAGAGTTGTCCCATTTTTTTCTCCGGATTTTCGTCTCACTCTATCAAATTTTTTTTTCTCAATTTCTTCAAATTGTTGTCAAATCATCATCGATTTGCTGTTGTGTATACAAGCAATCGGATTGACATTCCTCGAGTTTTTCACGGTATGTTTTTGGAACTCACTTCACAGAGCAATTGTGCTAAAAGTACTGTAGAATTGTTAGAAAATGGCGAGGTATTTCTTTTGTCCTTTTTTAATATCAGGAATGAGCTTACGGCTTGTCCTTGGTACGCGCAGACTATTTATATTATTACCAATTGAAGTATCCTGGTAAAAAATTAAGGGATCACAATATAGAGCCTTGCTTTCTATGCATCGATCCGAGGTCTTCGATGTGTGGGCATGAATGACTGAATGATTGATAAAATCAAGCCTACTGTGAACCCATGTGTGAGTGCATTATTCGTCACTGTTTTGTAATATATATGGTTCGTCTCTGGGCGCATAATGCATGGAAATGGTGGGGGTGCATCGAGATCGACGAATGAAGCGGTTAAGTATAGCGTGAGCATTTTGCGATAAGCATTTGAATTCAGCTCTCTAGTAAGATGAGGGTTCAGAGGCTTGTTGGAAGTATGTTAGTTTTCATCGGTTCAAAGTTGGTTGATAAATTGTTTAAGCTGTTGGTTGATAAATTGTTTAAGCTGTTGGTTGATAAATTGTTTAAGCTCAAAGAACGCAGTCCTAGTTCGAGCTAAACCTTGTATATTGATTAAAGATCAATTTTGCTTCTCATAATGCAGCCTGACGAGCTCGTGGACGAATTGGAATGGCTCTCTACCTTCAACGAAGACAGTTCATACTGTGGGGGAGATGGTCACCATCACCAACATCATCATAATCATCATCAACATCAACAACAACATCATCAACATCATCAACAACAACAACATCATCATCATCAACAACAACAACGACAACAACATCATAATCATCATCATCATCAACATCATCAACATCATCAACATCATCTTGAGACAGGCGCCTTAGCGAGCGATGGGCGAGCCGATAGTGATGCATCGATGTCATGCGGTGCGAGGAGCCCCGTGTCAGTGTTAGAGCAGATGGTGGGCAATGGCGGCTCGGGGGCGATATTGCTGCATTCGAGGAAGAGGAAGCCGAGAAGCAGCTGGTGTAGAAGGGCAGCAAGAAGCTGGGTGTGGTCGCGTGGGAACATCTTGCGGGAGTTTGCGGGCAAATCAGATCTCCTCGAAAAAGAAGTAGAAGAAGATTCAGAGGAAGATGAAGAAGAAGAAGTTGATGGCAAGCATAAGAAACACAAATCAGATAGCCATGGAGGAGGAGAA
Organism: Azolla pinnata; assembly: GCA_037176905.1. Lineage (NCBI taxonomy): Eukaryota > Viridiplantae > Streptophyta > Polypodiopsida > Salviniales > Salviniaceae > Azolla > Azolla pinnata. The sequence continues at coordinate 7,314 of JBBBWG010030931.1, read as the reverse complement.
GACGACGACGACGACGATGAAGTTGGAGATGAAGAAGAAGAAGAAGAAGAAGAAGAAGAAGAAGAAGAAGAAGAAGAAGAAGAAGAAGAAGATGATGAAGAAGAAGATGATGATGATGCAAGATCGGTGTCCTCGAGCGGAGGAATCGGCAGGAATTGCATGTCAAGCAGAATCGAGGCAAGATCGGCGAAGGTTGAAGAAAATGGTGGGGAGAGGAGGGGGAGGAGGTTGTGTTCACACTGCGAGGCGGAGCGGACGCCGCAGTGGCGGGCGGGGCCGCTGGGGCCCAAGACGCTGTGCAACGCGTGCGGGGTTCGGTTCAAGTCGGGCCGGCTCCTGCCCGAGTACAGACCCGCGTGCAGCCCCACGTTCGTGAGCCATGTCCATTCCAATTCGCACCGCCGCGTCCTCGAGATGCGGCGTGCTAAAGTCGGCATCAGCTAAACCCTCTGCTAAAGTCGGCATCAGCTAAACCCTGCTAAAGAAACCCTGCTAAGAAAACCCTGCTAAAGAAACCCTGCTAAGAAAACCCTGCTAAAGAAACCCTGCTAAAGAAACCCCATCGCGATCACGGACCATTCGTACGAGGCCCGGTGCGGTAACTTGATGTGGCTGCGCCCCAGCGTTGAGCAACATCGGGCTCTTTGCTTCTGATCGGTTTTTTGGTTGTATGACGACTGACCAGGGGAAATGCTTCGAAGGAACGGCTCTGCTTCCCTGTTGAGCTGGTGCACTTATCTTGCGCATTCTCCCCCTCCGTTTGCAACTTGTTTCTTTCGATGATCGGCTTCACTGTCGATCCGAGGCTCGCGTGTTTAATTAACGGGGAATCGAACGTGGTGGGGCTCAGCCCCCTGGCGAGAGTTCGAACTTCGCCGATTCCTGCGCCGATTCTTCGTCGAGTCATTATGTGGAGTCGGAAATCGAACACATCGCTCCCTCGCTACCATACAGTTAGCTATTGGAGACATGCATGAGCCCTTGAACAGTACAAGTACAAAATTATTTGGAATCGGCGAATTCGGCTTGCAAGGAGAGCTCTTAATGGAACAGGCAATCGTTTGATTCGTGCTGATTGGCCGCGAAAAAGGAAGATGCCGCAGATATTTTGAGCTTTACCTTTGATCACTATAGCTCTTTCTTTCTGCCTTTCGATGCCGTGTGCCTAACAATGGTGTCCTCTGGGAAAGGATTATGACCCAAGGACAGAACTAAACGGCAGAATTTTAAGCTTGATGCTCGGGGCACGACGTCTTATCTCTTTTCCTTGTGATAGTTTCCTTCCCTGTTCTTTCGAATCACTGATGTTTGAATTACATGCATCCGCTGATGAATGCCCCCCCTTGTGTGTGGAATTATCACTGCTAACATGATTTACTAACAAACACCAGATCAATGATGTGCCCATGCCAAGCTTTCCGAGAAGAATGACAAATTACTCCTTGGTTTCGGTATCCCCGTGGTAGAATCAATAGTATGTGTGGAGCAACTTTGGTTGATTCGATCGAATTCCGCAAACCTCGACAATAGTTGGGAAACTTCTCTCAGTCAGGGACACAGGGCTTAACATTATTAGATAAGGAGTCGCCATTTATCATATGTTGTGGCTATACCGGCGTGACAAGGCTCTTGTGAATTGTCGTTTCTATCTAGAATCGTAAGGCGATGTTCAACGCTGTGCACGTTTTATAAGCAATAAACACCCATTTTAGCAAGATACCAGGCACCAAAGCATGCGATTGGCAAACAAGTGGAAACATTTGCTACGATGCTCACCGGACAACGCTTCAGCGGTGGACCTGTCTGTAAACCGATTCATTACCTGACGGCAAGCTCTGAACTGATAAGCTGTATCTGACCGAACGATCAGATCAGCGTCTAGGGCCACAAAAATCAGGCTTAAGAAGAATCGAGAGAGGTGAGGGCCATGCATGCATGCATGCAAGAGAGATTGCGAATCTGCAGATGCAACTTACGAGGCGCAGAAAGGGCTTTGCCGGTTCCTGGAGAACAGGAGAAAGAAACAGCTAGCCAGGTTTCTTCAAATTGCTAGCCAGATACTGGCCCTTCCATCCCAACTGGCATCTTCGACTCGGAGATCTCGGTTACATGCATACGTACGCCGCCTGTATGTTGTTGAAGATGCTCTTCGTTGTAATTGAATCGGAGTTAGATTTTAATCTACCCATTTAAGCATATACGGATTTGGGACTCATAAGGTTTCCATCAAAATGTTCCCAAATGTTTTTGAACCTGATGGGCATGCATGTGATGGGCATGCATGTATGTATGCATGCGATAGGCATGCATGCATGCATGTATGTATGCATGGGGGTTCAGGGGAGCTCATCATTTTTTTTGTTTTGGTTTTTTTTCTTTTTTGTGTTTCTTTTTCATTTTTTTCTTTGTTTCCGTCCAAAAGCGTTGCATGGTAATCATGAGGCTGTTCCTTTTTCTATATATATATATATACAGAGATACGTATATATGTAATTAATTAAGTACATATACGTATATTGTACATCAATACGTATGTACATATGTGTTGCAGAGTACTTGTGGTAAAATGTTTCAAAACCATTGTACTAAAGTAAATAAATGAATAAATAAACTCAATTTTGATCTCGGAGTTAGGGCTCCAAGCAATTCCCTGCACTGTAATGTGTGTATAAATAAATAAATATTAAATAAATATTTATTTATTATATCATTGTTTAATCAGAGAAAAAACAACATAAAATTGCTGCAACATGCACCATCGCCACCATCATCATCATCACCATGATCACCATGATCACCATGATCACCATGGTCACCATGATCACCACCGTCACCACCATCATCACCATCACCACCATCATCATCAGCATCACCACCACCACCATCATCATCATCACCCTCATCATCATCATCATCGTCATCATCATCTTCTGTCGGTCAGTCATTCTTAAATGAAGGAGCAAATATATAAATAAATGAACAATTAATTAATAAAAGGAATATTAAATGCACACACACACACACACACATAGATATTGCCCAAATTTCGAGACTGTCACATGCAGGAAGACACGGGATTTCTGATTTTAGGGTTTCCAAGGAAGTACATTGCAAAACATAATGAGGCACAAACCCTAAACCCTAGAAGCCCTAGATTATGATGCGAACGAGACATGGATCGAGAGACGATCGATTTAGCAGCAGCTACATACATACCGATCGAAGAAACAAACCCTACGATAACGCAACGGATTCGGAACGCGGATTCGTTGTGTTCTTACGACGGGCGGAGAGTGTAGGTGTGGAGATAAATCAACCATCTTGTTGGATATCTCCACCTCCGATTCCGCAAGCTGAAGAAGGATAGATGGATCATTTGATGTTCTCGCTCGAGTTGATGCAAAACAGGCCCTTTTGTGACCGAGTTATAACTAACGCAAGGAAGTTTTTACTTTGAGAAACGGCTTTCATCGCATGCATCCCCGATCCATCCCTCGAGAAATTCCACTGTCATCATCTCATGGATCGATCGATCGATCGTTCGACCCCCACTACATACTAGGCTCGATTTGAACACATCTCTGACTAGCCGGAGGTTAGGTATGAATGAATGAATGGCTCCACGATCGAGGATCCGTGCTCGGGATTAGCGATCCCTAATCCGAAACCTTGATCATTTCGTAGGATTCCGCCATTTAATGCTTAAGTACCTCCGCCCCGAAACCCCGACATCGGGTCATGTCAAGCGAGCTCGCAGGAATCGTGACACACGCCAAGAAGCGAGCGAGGCAATGATCGAAACATTCAATTCGGGATTGGGCGGTGGATCGATCGATCGATCGATGATCCGAGGATTGGATAAGATGGGTCAAAACTGCGCACGGGGTAGAACTTGCAATTGATGCAGGGAGGTGTATTATGAGGCCCCCGCCGTTTGAAAACCCTAATCCCAAGACCCAAAACCCCAAAACCGTAGACCCTGAACCCTGAACCCTGAAGCAGAAAGACGAGAGAATCTGTGCTGCGGATGGCTCCCAGTCAAGTCCGTGGCGCTCCCGACCAAATGAGGGAAGTTACCTCTGGGGAGCGGTAAAAGACACGAGTAGATATTGGGAATTAAATGGTGGTGGTGGTATACGATATCGTTTCTTCTTCATCGAGGGGTAGGGAATGGAATCGGATCGGCTTGGCAGGGCCAGAGAGAAAGACAAGAGAACGGAAAGCCGGAACAGGGTCAGAAGTGCATACAGCAAGCGTCTGGCATCTGGCTGTATCGACGCTGATCGACGCCATCTCTGCCGACGACGAGGATTAATCACGATCGATCGATCGATCTGTAGCAGATCCCAGCAGATCCCAGCAGTCGGTGTGCAGAAGAAGCCTGCTCTGCAGAAGCAGAAGCAGAGCGAGAGCGGAATGCCAGATCATCCATGCATGCATTCATACGTACATGCATGCATACATACATACGTAGTCCCCGGATCGACGGTTATACATAGACACACATGTCAGAGCGGAGTAGAGCAGATGCCGATCATCCATGCATCCATGCATGCATGCATGTATGTGTGTGTGGGCATGCATGCATGTATGTATGCACGTGCGTATGCATGTATGCGTTGGAGAGAGATTAGGGTTTACATGTCATCGACGGCAGGAGCAGAGAAAGAAGAAGAAGGAAGAAGAAGAAGAAGAAGAAGAAAGAAGAAAGAAGAAGAAGAAGAAGAAGAAGAAGAAGAAGGAAGCATCGTCTCTGTCGAATTTGCCCTGAGCCTTGAGCAGAAGCAGAAGCAGAAGCAGAAGCAGAAGCAGCAGCAGAAGAAGAAGAAAGCAGCAGAAGAAAGCAGCAGAAGAAAGCAGAAGAAGAAAGCAGAGCAGAGAAGAAAAGGAAAGAGAGCCATCGTCTCTGCAAGCAAGCTTCGCTTCCGCAGAAGGGAAAAAAGAAGAAGCAGCGCGCGAGCTCCATCCGTCCATCGATCCATCCATCCATCGCTTCATTCATTCATTGCTCTGCTTCTTCTGCTTCTGCTGCTTCTGCTTCTGCTTCTGCTTCTGCGCTTCCTCTCCTCCGAAAGGAATCATGAAGCGACTGATTTGCTACAGGAGCTCGGAGGAGCTCGGAGCTCTCTCTCTCCTCTCCCCCGCCATAGCTAACCCTTTTCCCTCCTTTCCTCCTCCTTCCTTTCTTTTTTTACCCTTTCGTGTCTGAGAAACTCCAGCTCTGTCTCTGTCTCTCTCTCTCTCTCTCTCTGTCTGTCTGTCTGTCTGTCTGTCTGTCGTTCTAGCTACTACCATAGCTATGGTGCTTCCATCTCCCTCCCTCTTTTTCTTCTCCTTGCGCCCTGCCCTTTTCCCTTTTGATCCTCTGTTACTGACGATGAACTTCGACGCGCTCCTCCTCCTCCTTCTTCTCCCGCTCTCGATGATGCTTCATCTGTAATCCCCCCC